>OMNW01008378.1:0-13999 GCA_900303245.1 Selene dorsalis
CCAAGTCTCAGCCCCACCACACCCAAAGCTGGACAACTTTGTTAAAAACATTATTTTAAATGATGTGTCATTAAAACTTCATTTTGGTTGCATGCATCTTGGTATGTCCTTGAGGGCAGTGTCTATGATTCATTTTTCTAGAAGTTTGCCCTCTACATCAAAGTCCAAAACAAATTGAGCCTCTGAAACTTGACATTTGGACGACAAACAAAGCTCCAGTCTATTCTGTTGAGTTAAGAGTAAGAGTTATTTAAGCAGCCAAAAATACTAACTGGATGTTTTTGTTCAATTTTTAATGAACAGAAAATAACTTCACTTCCACACAGTAAATACAAGACATCTAATGTAATTCTACTGTGTTTTTATTTGTTGCTCATGATGCATGATGAGTGGTTTTATCTGACTAAGCAGAGAGTGTGTCTGGATGTGACACACACTCACTGTCTGGACTGATATTAGTCACCTCACGTTTGATTTGTGAGACAAGATTCTCCCCTGCTGTGAATCAGCCGTCTGTGATATGATACTTTCAGAGGCATCCTCGTGCCTAGAGGTTAAAAACGCATGCCACATAACCACAACGTCCCCCTTTGTGTCTCTCTCCTGGATCGCTGATACAGCCATTTGAAATGACCTCAGATTCTCACCTTCTTATAGACATACTGCAGCAGGGGCCTCCCCCGGTCTTCCACCTCCTCACCGTCCTCACCCTCCTCCTCCAGGGAGTGGGTGTGTCTGAAGTAGGTCTGGGCGTAGACGTAGTAGAGGCCGGGCTGCGGCACCACCAGCTCCCCGTCCACCAGCTGGACGTCCTGGAGGAAGGCCAGCCCCTTCTGCCCCTCCCACCACGAGATCTTCTGGCCCTGGACGCGACGGCCAGTCGAGACAGGAGCTGCAGACAAGACACGTTCACAATACTGTTTACATATCTCGTTGGTAAGTCAAGTTTGTGACTTTTTAGACTTTGTATAAGTGTGTGTGTGTGTATCTATAAATATATATACCTCCGCCCTCTCGCTCCAGTTTGGGCACAAAGCTGCCAGTGACGTGAGCCGCCACTTTGGGCCGAGGCGAAGCTCTGTCCTCCATCACAAGTGAAGGCAGCACCCGAGATACTTCATCTGAAATGGAACAATAACACGTCAACAAAAGATCTTTAACTCACACCGGAGGGAATAATCTAAACATGTCCTAGTTTGAACTGGTTAACGATTGGTGTGAATATTATAGTTTTCTCACCTCTTACTGCCGAGGAAATCTGTCTCTGGTAGCGCTGAGACAGAGACTGCAGGGGAAACAGCAGACAGCATTTATTATGGGGTGGCGCATTTTTCAGCCAAGACAAACACATAAAAGTAGCTTCTCATAAACATTTTTAACAATTTCAAAGCTGAAAGTCCGAAATTTGTTCCTTATGTTTCAATCAAGCACTGGTGTGATTAGGAAATGAATTTAAAAAACATTCGCACAGCTTCAAAAAATATACACATACAACATTTATACAACAACAGCCTTCAGCTCATACTGCGTCCCTGCCAAACAGCCATTATTTGACTTTTGGCCCTGAAATTCTGCTGACATGAGGATCGGGAAGTTTGCCCCGGTGAATAAAAAGGAGCCTTCATGTTCACGTCGCGTAACAGATCCGTCCCCGGTAATCGACCCCTCTCCCCCTTCCTTGTATTTTACATTCCTTTAGCCAATTAATTGGCTCCAAAAGATGCAACCTCTGCCAGACTGATGACAGCCGTTTGTTTTGTAAAGCCAGATTCTGGATGTATGAATGTATGTGAGGTCATTGGAGCTGGGAAAACCTGGTGAACAAAGGTGTTCTGAAAGCACCAGGGAGGAAAGAATTACAATAAATGTTTCACCAGTGCGCTTTAAGTTCTCACCGGTTATCGAAGAGGTTAATGGTTTCTTATTTTTTGCCATAAATGAGAGGATGGAGGAGGAAGACTGCAGAATTCAGTCAGTGTGAACAGGAATTAATGGGCAGTGTAATGACTTGATGATTAGAATTTGCTGTGAAGTTTGACACAGCTTTCGGATAAAACGGGACATGAGGCAAGACTTTATTTTGAGGACGAATCAGAGAAAGACCAGAGGAAAAATAATAAATCTAAATGTTGCGAACATATGGAAGGAAGGAGCTCAGCATACGCTTGTTGGACGACATTCTGTTTAGATTAAAAACATGACACAGACTCCAACAGCTCAACGTTAAACAACTCTAAATCACCTCAGTTTGCCTTTGTGATTATATATTGTCCTCATGGGCAACTTTAAATCATAGTTTTCATGTACTCTAATATCCATGTATGATTCATGTATAACTTTATTTATGAAGTCTTCACCTCCAAATTATAGACTCTTTCCTGCTCATCCCTGAACCCGAACCTGACTTCAATTCACAATGTGTGTAACGGTGCCTGCAGCTGTGAATGTCAGTCGTCAACCATGAAATAGAGGTGAGGAGATTTTCTATAAAAAACTAAACAGCCAACCTGGAGGGAAGGCCAAGTGATGTCTGACCTGCACATTCACCACGCTGTAAAATAATAATGTAACATTATGAGACAGGGTTGTTTTTGAGGCAAATGCAAAGCCAGAACTACATTTAAGACACGGCTGCTGGGTGGAGTGATTTCAAAAGCGCAAGTAGTTCCGAGTATTTGCTTCATGTGTCGTAATGTTACATAGTTTTACATGATTATTTCACAGCGTGGTGAATGTGCAGGTCACAACTTGTCCACAAGAGTGTTTTGGAGTTGTTGGATTGTGTATTTGATGAGTTTTGAGGGACAAGGGGACCTTGTACCATTCACCTCCATTGTGTTTGCTGAGCAGCTCACGTCTCTGCCCCACGGACCTCAAAACAATATGCATCGATAATTAAAGGTAATGAACCTACCCCTATAGGCGAATTTCCAAAAATGTTGAACTATCCCTTTAATCTAAGATATTCCTTTATTACTTTATTAGTCCCACTGTGGAACACTTGCAACTTCATAGCTGTTTAAACAATAACTGAATCATCATGTGAATATCAAGCACACAGCTCCAAGAAATATGTGGGAAATTCATTTGTACAAACATTTGGACAGTTAATAAGGTAAGAAAATGTCATCTTTTGTTATTACAGGATATTTTAATGTAGATTCACTGTGTCGTGACTTAAAATCATAAACCAGTGTCCTGGCTCAAAATGTCCCAGTATTATGTTTATGCTCTGAACTAAATTTATTCAGGCAGCCGAGTCAGAAAATACCCAAAGACAGAGGAGGAGAAGGAACAAAAACAAGCAATATGTACAAATAGCAAGTTTAGAATGAAGAATAACCCTCCCTCTCTCTCTTCTGTGTGTGAGTCAGTGTGTGTGTGTGTGTGTGTGTGTGCGCGCAGGTGAATGCATTCCTGTGCTGATTAAACCACACAGGATCACATCCAGCTATGAAGGAGCTCATTGTGCATCTGCAGACGGTGATTTGGATCATTTCAGCACTTTTCAGAGCTCCCATCTACAGAACAGGAAGTCCCTAATAAAGATAATCATGATAATAATAATAATAATTGTGACTTTGTGATGTGTTCACCATGCTAACAAGGACCTAGTGTCATTTTATTGCCTTTCGCTTACTTTGGTATTTGGTTCAACATCAAAACCTGTCTAACATTAAAGGGACATTAAAGTCTGAGGCTGGTGATGGTTTGGATTTCATTTATTGTCAAGAAGCTGCAAGAAAAGACCAAAACAATGTTATTAGTTCATCTCCTAGTACTTTGATTTTTCTTTTCTTTAGTTTCAGTTTTAAAAAGGCTCACCAACAAACAAACAGCTGGAAACAGTGAATTTGTTTGGGACTATTTTCAGCAGCGGATGAATCCATATTTGGTGATCTATTGGTTATCTGGGGCAGTAGAACAGTATTTGTGTAGGAGTAAGTCTAAATAAACTACAATGTGTGTGGTGATGATAAGGGAACATGTCATCTAGTGTAATGTGCGAGTCAGTGATGTGCTTTTAATTGTTTTTGAAACACTGGAGCTCTGTGGCTCAGAGGAATAAGATACATGAGGCTAGTTAAAGGATAAATTTAGTGTTTGTTCAGAATAAGAAAAACGTGAACCTACAGCAGACTTGTCCTTCAAGCTATTTTATTACACTCATCTGGTGTCTGGCTCATACACTAAATACTACAAATATTCACGTCATCGTTTATCATGCTGTTATTGTGTTGCACAGGTGTGCACACCTTTTTTCCACAGCAGCATGAGCTGGATTCCACATTTATCAGGGGGGAAGTTGGAGAGAGCTCTGATGTCAGTGTCAGAAACCATCTGTCCATGGCATGGTGCTGTAAACTTTGAATGATTTTCATAACATGCAGCTCCTCTGCAGGGAACAGGAAATGTTACTCTGAAGCAAGACAAATTGAGAAAAATAGTCGAAAATGAGTTGGGAGCTGTGTGAGGTCTAATAAATGTCCTCAGGTCATGTCAGCATCGGTCTGGGTTGAATACCACAAGTAAGCTGCGAGTGAAAAAGTCTGGAAAGTTGGAGTTTGAGAGATGTGAACTCATCAGACCTTTGTAGCTTTGGAGCTCTCAGTAACCACTGGTCAGTGTCAGCCAATCAGAAGAGAGGGGGCTCTGAACCCATTTGGCTGTTTTATGAGTGATCTAATAAAAATAGAGCAATTTCATTGAAACACTTAGAGAAGCCAAACCCTGCAAGACTGGATGGTAGGTCAATGTGGGCGGGGCTTGGGCCATGGCAGAGGAGCAGTAACTGTTCTGTTGTGACATCACAAAGTTACAGGAAGGGCTGATGGCAGGTTTTTAGGCTCAGTTTCTGAATACAGACTGTGTGCATTTCTCTGTGGACTGAAGCTTTGGTACTTTCACTTCATTTAACATAGAACCTAGACCTGATTAATACCACACAACACATGAACATCTACCTTGATACTGTATGGGGCCTTTAAAATGCTCCATTGTGACTCTGACAGTGTTATTAAGGGAGCAGCATAAAATATAATAAAAGTGTTTGTTGTTATTTTCCACAGCATTAGAAGACATCTTCAAATTATATTTTTGTTTTTTTTGTAAAAGTCAGCCTGAAACCAAACACATTCAGTCTGTCAACCAATAATCAGATTCAACTTTAATGGGTCAAAACTCTTCCCTGCTGTTTATACGACTGACTGTTTTCCAGTTTTTCCCCCCATTTTAACTCGTCTGCCTTCAAGGGAACCAGTGACTCAAACGTAAATCGTCAAGGTCAAACTCCCACAGTACTATGATTACATAAGAGGCCCTATGTATAATAATCGATCAATAGAGCTGCTTCTTTGGCCTTTGCAGCTGAAGTGTGGGGGGATTAGTAATGTTTCCAAACTGCAGTGGGTGGGGGTTTTCTGATCCAGTGCAGGCTGGGAGAGAGATCTGGAGCTCTGAAAGCCAGAAATCTGAGCAGCTGGCCAGATAATCACTGAGTCATTAATACTGATCAGGAAATACAGGTCATTTGGTGCTGTACACAATGAAATCACTCTCCAAGTTAGGTTTTGAGATGTTAAGGGTGAAGTTCAGTGTGTCGGGGCGAGACAGGGGTTTCTTTTGGGGGGTGGGTGCTGTTGTTTCACGTTACCTTCTCGATGAGCAGGTGAAGCTGCTGAGTGACCTGCCAGCACGGATCCCCTCGCACAGCCGTGATGCTCTGCAGGTCAGAGCCCGTCAGACACGAAACACTGCTCCTGCCGAAGGTCTCCTTCATCTGCACAGAGCCAAAATGTCCACCAACAGTTAGGCTGAACATCTCCAACTTCCTGTCAAACACGTCTGATGGAGGTATTGCTAGCTCTGCTCTTTGTTTCCTTTTGTAATATCCCCATTCTTAAGGCATAATACAAGACAAGCCCCTTTTTAAAGGAATAAATGGGCATAAATCACTTTTTACCTTCATAATCACTGTCTTAAACTTTATTAGGAACCTAAGTCAGTATATTTCCTGGCATGTCCCTCCCTGTCTTAGCTTTTTATGAGTTTATGTTTCATTTCTCTATATACTGCTGCTGCATCTCCTCTGGATTAATGATTAATCCCTGTAAACACAGGCTGAGAGTTGTCTTGGACTGAATCCAGGTAACCAAAGGACTCTGACTTCACCAAAACAAGCACAGTGAGTTCAAGGCGCACGAGCACACGCGCACACATACACACTGCTCTGTGAAAGCTCTTCCTGATAATCACAGATAATTACAGAAATAGCTGCAGTTCAACACAGCTCTTAACTTCCTTGTGCTCTCTCATTCTTTGTCTTTGCAAATTAAAAAAGAAGGTGCATGCATGAAGTTGCATTGTGCAAAGTTGACTAATTTCAATGTGAGAGCATGATACTGTGCAGTGTGGCCTGGTTCGTGCTGTGGAGCGCAGCAGCAGAACCCACGCGCATTAAAAAAAAAGTTTAAAAGGAGTTTTTTTTTTTTCAAAAATTGTCAACACTTAATTGCTCGTTGAAAGTCCATTATAATCATGATGTGTTCAAGGACAGCGAGTCTAATTTCACGCCTCTGCATCTAAACCCGCACCAACCTCGCGCCTGCCTCGCGGTGCGCACTGCATAGCGATGCGTAAAAGCCCCCGCGCGTCCCCGGTTCGTCGGTCCGAACCATGAACTTTTTCTTACCGAGTTGAGAGCCGTGGTGAAGTGCAGCACGGTGATGGTGACGACCACAGTCTGGAGCAGAACCGCCAGCAGCAGCAGGACCCCGAGCTTCGGACCGGAGCCCGTCATAACGACAGACCGCCGTCCGGTTCCCCCGACCAGCGCCGTCCCGTCGCGTTCCCAGACTTCCAGAACAAGAACAATGGCAGAGAGTTGACTCCTTCACTTCTACCCTCCCCGTCCCCTGCACACAGGAGGAGGAGGAGGAGAGGGAGGAGGAGGCGGGGCCGACCTGAAGAACAAGAGCTTTCTCCCTCTTTGACTTTCTCCTGGAGACGTTATTGTTTCATATGCGCTGAAAAAACACAGATAGCCTTCTATAGTTTATTGTGAACGTTCATATCATGAGTGCAGATCTGTGTATGTGAGTCTTACTCTTAGAAAAACACCTTTTACATCAGAATATGATCAGATACAGTTTTAAAACATGCTCACTGTGGCACAGCAGCTGAGGTCTGACATGTAGATGACTTTGCATATTATAGAGTTTAAAGTCATTTAACAGACCCTTTATGAAACCTCCATACATTCCTACATTTCCTATCCTTACACTGAGTGAGCTTATGTAACTAAAGGGTCTTCCGGGGTCAACCTCTCCTCAAAGGCCTTGGCCTATCTGACTTATCTACCACTGTATGCTGCTATATACCACGTGCAGCCAGGACATCAGGCTGCTTAAATTAAAAAAAAGTTCAACTGATGGTTCTGGCATTCCTTTCCTCTATTTTATCTCTTTTGGCTCCAGATCTCTCAACCCTTCATCTCATCATACTCTAAGCATCCATCACGTTTATGTCTGCGGTGAAGCAGGGGAGGAAAAAAAGGCTTTGAAGGACACAAATGGATTTTGAAAAAGATATGTTTGAAAAATATGATGATGTGAGTTTCTATCAGTGATTAGAGGAGTCAGTGGGAAATACATTCAGCAGACACGGAGAGCACTATTGGATGATGGTGAATTCTTGGAAGCCGGTGGAGTTTATGCGTTATCAAGCTGCGTAACAAACACACAATGTTCTTTGTGGCTCCAGATAAACCCAGTTTTTAACATTGTCTCACATCCTCTTAGTATCCAAAGGTAGGAGATTCATGTTTTCCCTCAGAGAACACAGTGAAGCTGGGGAAACTGATAAAATTCTTTCTTTACCTTACAGGGGAAGAAAAAACAAGTGGAAAACCCAAAAACTGAGCAAGAACACAGAGCAGACGACCCAACAAAGGACAACAGGAAAACACTGAAGTTGAATACACAAGGAAATGAAGACACCTGTGGGGATCAAATACAGGTGAGATACGTGAGGTAATCAGAAGAGAGAGAGCACAGGAAGACAGGACAGGAACTTCGAAATAAAAAAGGAACTAAACTGAATGAGAAGTGAAACACAATATGTAAAAGAACTACACAACAAATTGAAGGTAACAATCCCTCCAACCACACATTCCCAAGGACATAACAACAGAGACTGGGATGGATTCAAGCTGCCAACCCTCTAGTTATTGCACACCCTCTCTACCCCCTGAGCTACCGTGGCTCTAACGCTGCACGCTGCTGACCCTCTGGACCGTCCACATGAGCTCAGTAAGCGGAGGTCATTAGAGCTCCAGCAGCGAAACGCAGGTCGAGACGGTGCAAACTGCCAAATGTAAACCAGTCCGGCTCCACCGTCTCATTTCATAACTCAGAATCTCAGACAGCCCCGCGTCAGCTTTGATCGCAACCTCTCCTCAGATAAACAGGTAAACTCTACAGTTTCACCCTGTTTTCAATCATGTCTCATTTCAAGGATGTCTTTCTGCGAAAAATCTGGAAATTGTTATTTGTGCTTTCACAACCGTTCAATTTGACTCCTACAACTGACTGCTCTCTGGCATCAGAAAAAACAAGCGCCCCCCCGATCCATTCCCCCCCAAGCTCACCCACAACCCTGCTGCCAGGGTTTTTACTGGGACTATAGGAAATGTGACCACATTTCTCTTCACTGGCTCCGTGCTGCTTTTAAAGTTGATTTGAAGATTTTATTGATCACTTACAAAGCCATTGAGGAGCTTGACCTTAAACTGTCTGTCAGACACTTCTAGCTGCTCCAGGGTCTAGATTGACAAACAAAGTAATCAGGTCGTCTGGACTCATCTGAGGAGATCAGAGCAGGGAGATCCTCCATCCTCACAAATCACAAAGCCACCTATTTAAAATCAGTGATTTCACTTCATGGGAATTAAATTCATTCGTTTTTATAATGCAGTTACAACTCAGTTTACAAATGCCCCTGTTAAATATGGTTGTTATTATTATCATTATTATACTCTTATCAGCCTATATATCATGATAGAAGACTACCACTTCTTGATTGGTCTCTTCACTAGACTACCTCTCCCAGAATGCAACAGAAACATTTATTGGACCAGACAGAACTGCACAGTCATGTGTATTTACCACAGTGTCATTACAGTGGAGCATGTATCATTGACTTTCCAGCCTTTAACGGGAGTTTTTGCAAGTAGGGGACGTTGTGAAGTGCCGTCGTGCTCCAGCTGGATTGGATGTCAACTCACTGAACAAGCGTCATAAGAACACCAGTGTTGTAATTGTTGTATCCAAGAATTTGGCAGTCACACCCAGATCATGCCATGATTGGTCAGATTAAACTTTCTCAAGCTTTTGTTTTCTCATTCTTTCCACACAACTTGTCCCAGATGAAAACACAGTGAAGGGGAGGATGTCTGAGAGCGAACATCGCTGGAACCACTCGCCACATCCTTCCCACTCTATATGACGTCAGGATTTCAAATGTACCTGTTTTGAACGCACCTTCGTTGTCAGGCATCTTCAGGTGACGCGTTATGCCAAAAGTTTGCTTCAGCTACTAGATTCTGTTATAAAGTAAAGAGCAGCTAATGAATGACCGAACAAAATGCTCATTCCAAGACAAAGAGAAAATTCTCCATCTCTCTTCTTGTAGGAGCCTCTGTCTCTTCTCAGCCTGCTCAGCTGTGGTGGCTCTTCCTGCTCATCTGAACTCCCAAATTCTTCTTTGATTTATTGCAAATTAAAGTGCATCACTTCCTGTGTGCCAGAGGGGTTTTAACAGGAAAGGACCCTCCTGACACTGCATGTTCCAAACAGCCAATTCAGCAGATTTGGTTCTTTGTCTAACCGCTATTGTTATTGACATCATGCACATTTCTGCAAACACTTCCTGAATATGCTGCTGCTTCCTGGTGAAACCTTCGTATCTTATTAAAAACCTCCAGGACTTGAAAACATTACATTTGATTTTAGACCACCCAGGCTTTTTTTTTATTAAATCAAAGGTAGCACGATCAGACAAAAACACAAAAGAACCAGAACAAGACTTGAATTAGAAAGTTTGTACAGAGTGAGCAGTGAGGTCGCTGACATTAAGTGCAATGGGCAGTGTAATGAAAAGCCCTGGTCATGTTATTATCAGAGTATTGTTATGCAGCGAGGCGGGCTGAGCCTATAAATGGATCCTGGGCCTGTTGGCTCGCTCCTGCATCTGCAACATCTGGCCTCAATCTGGCTCCTACGCCCCGCCATCCCCCGAGAGACGCTCTCCGCTTAGGTTTCACTCCCTTCCAACGGCATGTCTGAAGGGCCTGCTGGGGGTAACAGTCTGTAATTATGTGTGTGTGTGTGTGTGTGTGTGTGTGTGTGTGTGTGTGTGTGTGTGTGTGAGTGAGTGAGATCAAGAACACTGACAATATGTGAGCGTGAATATTGTCCATGAGAGCATCCTCAGGACTGTGAGGCTTGAATAAAGAGACGGCTTAAAGAGAGAGGATCAAATATCCTGACTTGAATTTGTCTCACGTCTAACGACGACCCAAACCTTAACCAAAAAAAACAAAAAAAAACAAGTCTCAACCCAAAGATGAATTTTTACCTTCTAAGGATGAGTTATTTGTAGAGACAGGCTAATCTGACTGTGTAACATGCTTGTAGTCCCCACTGTGTGATCACTACAGGCTCACACACACACACACACACACACATACTGAGTGTATTTCTGAATGCCAGCCAAGTTTTGATAGGGAGACGAAGAGGAGAGCTGAGCAACTCCCCCGCAAAGGCAACTCCCTCCCTCCAAACGTCGTCTTTGACCCCCTTCGCTCTTCCCTTCTCCCTCTCTCTCTTTGTTTCTGTCTGCCTCCCTCTGTCAGTCTCTCTACTGTTTGTGTCTTTCTCATGTCCAATGTGACTCATCTCTGTCTGTCTCCATTTTTGTCTCTCCCTCTCTCTTTTCTCTCTCAAGTTCATTTAGTGGCATTAAAAAAGAGGTGCAGCTTTGCCAGAGAAGGTGGGGGTGTCGTTTAGCTCACTGGGTTGAGCAGGCGCCCCATAAACAGAGGCTATAGTCCTCGCTGAATCCCCCCGGTGTGCCCTGTGGTGCATGTCATTCCTACTCTTCCTACCCTCCCCATTTCCTGTCCATTTCTACTGTCCTATCAATTAAAGGCGCCCCCCACCCAAAAAATAAAATCTCTGCCTGAGGAGGTTGTGTGAGGTTTACGAGCTGTGCCCATGTTTTCACAGAAACTGCTTGTGTCCTCACCTAGTCCATTAGAGTCTGTGTGTGTGTGCGTGTGTGTGTGTGTTTGTTGGTGACAGTCACGCACTGACACATGCAACATGTGCAGCTGTACTGTGGGTCACGTCCTCAGCTGCCATTGAATATGGATCATAATGAAAACCAAACTAAAACATGGATCTCACCACTACATGACACGTCTTGAATTTCATTTCAGCATGAGCGGGGTGGTTTCAGTTTTAAGCTGCCTGTGAACTCCATCAGAGCCATCTGTCAGTGGAATAACTTCTGACATACACACACACACCTCTCCAGCCGCAGCATTGGAAGGCCCACGTCCAGCAACTTCTATAACCTCCCAAAAAAACCATTCGTCCATCATTTGGCATCCATATTGCTTTGAAATGGGTGGACGGGGTTTTCAGTTGATTGCAGAAAAAGATGGTGACCCGATGATGTCACTAAAACAGCTGAGGTCAGCGAAGAAAAATGTGGAAAATATGATGGAAATGCGGCCTTTCTGTTTGTTGCATGTATTAATGAGACGTTAGTCACACTCAGCCTTCATACATGCGCAGTCACACCCCTCAGAGACTGTCCAGAATGCACCTGGTCTCATCTGTGGCGTGGTGACCCATGGCCACGGTGTGACTCAAGTTCAAGCCGCTGTGAGCTGCACAGACAGACTGAATCCAGACTGTTCTGGTTTGTGGCTCCCTGATGGCGGAAGAAGAATCTCTTCAGATTACACCTCCACGCCCAAACATGTTTGGGGAAGATCTGTATTGATCCACCGAGCAGGAAAATCAGATTTGACACGCGCAGCAGAAAAGAGCAGCAGCACAAGAGGGAAATGGAATAAGAAATAAATAAGAGCAGAAGCAGAAACTAAGACACAATAACACACGCTCACAGAGTTCATGTCTGCTTCCATCTCTCATCTCTACAATGGATGATTTAGTCAGATGCTTCATATACGTTCTGATTTATCTGCCACCTCTGTTTCTTTTGCACTTTGCTGCATTTTGCTCCGCTCAACTTGCGTGTAACTTAAGCCCGTCGATAAACCAGGTCTACCTCGGCCGAGCGTGAACACTTTGAGGTCTCTTTGAATTTCTACCGCTTCCACTCGGAGCGCACATAAAAACAGGTGAAGGATGGAAACCCACCTTTTAACAGCTGGATTTTCACTCTGCCCATGTGGAACAGCTAGAAACACTTTCGCCCTCTGACGTGCTGGGACGGCACATTGCACAAACTAATTCTCTTCTATCATAACACGACATCTATCTCCCTGTGTTTAGTGCAAAAACTGTGGTTTTTCCCACAGTTTGTTTGGACTCTGTTCCAGTTGTTGCCTTGCGGCTCTTTGCGGGGACATTTTTTATTAGAAATCAGAGCAGATCATGAGATATGCTTATAAAAACAAAATAGTTTTCAAAGCAATACATTTATTTGAAGTATTTGAAAATGATAAAATAATGCTCAGACTGTCTCTCTCGAATCCAGAAAGTCTTGCTCAGAGTGAAGCAGCAGGGCAAACTCTTTTTTCTGAAGTTTAATTATTCATATTTTCAGAAACAGATGGTGTTTATTATATTATCTCTCTTTGTCATACTCATCTCCAACAAAATTGTTTTAATATGTATTATTATCACATTCAGTACCCTTTTTCAAATTGTAATTGTTTCTAATAGGATTCTAGTTTGGTTTCTTTTAATTTTCCTGAATCAGATCAGTTCAGAAGTTAGTTAGTTTATCTGTTTATCATCTTGCTGTCGATACAAAGCTAATTAGTTACTTATTTAGCTAGTTAGGTCAGTGTGTGTGTGTGTGTGTGTGTGTGTGTGTGTGTAAACTGTCAACTTAATTCTACTGTTTGTTGAACTAGATAATTAATGTAAACACATAAGTTAATTCTAAAAACAATAACTGTGAAAACTAATCTGTTCTAAGTCTAACTTTCCCCTGTCTCTGTCTGAGAGCCTGCCAAGGTAAACACCCTCCTAATACACACACTCACACACCCACACACTGTACCACATATATTTCAAGGAGAATGATCACATGCAGAACAGGACAGAAACACACACACAGACACACAGACACACACTGGTACACGTCAACATGAAAAAATAAAAATCTTACAAAAGCAAGTGGAGCCAAAAAAAAGTTTGGAAACTTGTTGGAAAGTCCCCAAAAGTTTCCTGTTTGCTCATTGGCCAGCTCTCAGGTTTCCGGCGTGCCTATTGGCCGCCTTGGTTGTCCCAGCGCTCCCTTCCCCTGGTTAGTGTGTGTATATTTGAAGCAGATATCAGTGATATTGTTCAGCACTGGGCACTGCTTTCTTTCTATTTCTACTGGGACAGATAGAATTAATACAGTGTGTGTGTGTGTGTGTGTGTGTGTGTGTGTGTGTGTGTGTGCTTACTCCCAGATCTCTGTTACAGCCTGTCCATTGTGAAGGCGAGTGTTAAGCAAGATCCTGACCCACCGGCGAGCACTAATCAGACGCATTCCTCGGGATTAAACGGCCAATTAACAATAAGAGAGCCATTGTGGCCCTGTCTCCTTGTGCGTCACAGTTAAAGGGTTTTGTGTGTGTGTACGTGTCGTTGTTTGAGTGTCTGTGTGTGTGTCGCTCAAAAAGCACTCAGTGGGTTTCTGTCAGCATGTTGCACTTCTCAGGTTTTAAATGAACATGCACGCTAGCTTCATG
>OMNW01008382.1:0-21153 GCA_900303245.1 Selene dorsalis
GGGACGACTGTGTGTCCTCTCAAACTGGAGTGATAGAAATAGCCATCACAGACGCTGGTAGCTTCAACGTGAGTCAAAATGAAGGAGCCTCAACAGAGACATAGGAAGACAAAGAGTGTGGCCACAACATGATGCACTGTTTTTTTCTTACTGTAAATGTGTTGGAGTCGTGTGCTTTAAGTAAGCTGGTATTTAGGTTGAAAAAACAAACCAAAACAAAAAAAACGTAAACTCACCATATAGTTACTAGATTTAAAACATTAATATTTATGGAGTGACAGCTGGAACATTTAATGGCAATCAATAGATCACAGCAGGGGGAGGTATTTTTCTCAGCGTGATCTGTGATCTGACAGACATTTTTCTTTCACTCTCCTAATTAATTTTGTCAGACACCTACAGAGACTTGCGACACCGTCGGTCTGCTCACTGACCAGAGCTCTTTCCTTTGTCTCGACTGCCCCGGCTTCTCCCAGGGAAACATAGTGTACACCTGTAGGGTGTCATTTCCTCCCACCTTAATGAAGGTGTTTGTGCAGCTGATGGACATGCAGCCTCCACCTCTCACCTCTACTGTATGCACCTCTCCGTGGGGTTACAGAGTCTTGATGAGGGTAGGTGTAGACCTGTGAAATTGTTCATTTCCCAAAATACTTCTCTCGGCCCCTCTCACTCACCGTGGTGTGGAAGATCTGGCAGAGTGGTTAGGTGAGGTGAGATACATTTGCAGCAGAAACTCTGGGTCCCTTTCATGCCTCTGTGAAAGCACACAGTGTGTGGCAGATAGAGAAAGGTAGTGGAGCTTTTAAGTGGGTAAACTTTCCAACTTTAAAAATATTACGAGGATGGTCTAAGGCCACAAAGCCGAGTATGATGTCAGATGTCATTTTTGTAGTGTAGTGTGGCACATTTCTCTTCAGGAAGGTGTTTAGTGGTTAGATAGTGGGTCCAAAGCTACATTTGTTGCGTGCATATTAGTTGGAGAGCAGACTTTATTAGGGCAGCACAGTGGCCTGGTTATCTCTGATGTGCACCACTTAACTACAATGTCACTCTTTGAATCTAGGCCTTTGTTGCACGTCATCCTTTTCATCACTCTCAACGCAGTCCTTGTGTGCTTCTACTGTATTTCATTAAACAAAGGCAAAAATATAAAAAATGGAGCAACATCTATGAGTTGAAAGCATGAGAGCGAAACATCTGTCAGCGTAAGTTGTAGACAACTTCCTGGGGATCAGGCATCAATGGTCCCATGTTTAAAACACGTGCCAAGCACTGAGTCAAAACTCAAAATGAAGTATGTGTCTGACTCAGGGTTTGACTCGAGGACGTGCTTTTGGTCCTTGAGCTTCCTCGCGAAGAGGAGTTCTTCCATGGGATCCATTTAATTTCATCCTCGTGTATTTGGTTGGATGAAACAGCCTATAGGTACATCAAGTTCAGTCAGAGGAATAATTGAATTACACCATTAACACAAAGTTTGCCCTATTGATCGTTCCTTCCTGTTGTTCTGACACTTTATTTGCATAATGGCCTATTTAATAGAGTGTGGGAATCGATGGGTTTGTTATATTTTTATTTTTCAAGTACAGACACTCTTTTTCACCTTTGTCTCTATTTGTCTGTTTTTTTTCTCTTTTTTCTGCTTCACTCATTTTCCCTCAAGCTGCACCACAAAGCACAGGTGACGTGTCCAGAGAGTGAAAATGCATTTATGACAATGGAGTTATATATATATATATATATATTGAGGTTATTTGAATGTGTGGGTTTTCAGAGATGTTCACTTCACTCAGTAATCTCAGAGAAGGAAAAGAAGTAAATACAACCCCTGAGCTGTTCTTCAAATGTTAATGCACTGTTACCTTTTATTTCTAGAACATGAATATAATTGTGGCACGTGTAAAAGTTTGGCCAGCCTTTCGCTTGTCCTTTCCAACCAGCAGACGTGCAGTTCTAACTGATTGTTGTCCTAACTTCCATACTCAGTTGGCTATGTTTTATAAAGGGTGCACAGACTTTTGCGTACACCCAAATTGCTGTTTAATTTTCCCCATTTTATTTTATTTTTTTTAATTCTTCCAAAAAAGTAACAGTGCATTAACATTTGAAGGAAGGCTCAATTTTAATGTCTGGGTGGTGCAGGGGTTGTAATTACCTCGTTTCACTTCAAAAAATCAACAAAATATGTAATTTGCCCACAGGTGCCCAAACCTTTTGAATACGTCTGTGTGTTCAGGAAGAGGAGGTTCCAGTTGTGGTCTATGTTCTTGCCAATGGGGCACATCTAAGTGTGGGCAGCTAGATTGATTGCCGAGACAGCCAGCAGAGCGGAGGAGGATCAGACATAGAGAGAGGTTCTACTAGATTACACAAGGCTTGTCTGAGCTCAGGATTTCCTTGCCTTTTGTTGTAGAACCTGGCTTGTGGAATAGCAGATCAAAGCTTCACTCACAGCGTCTCACGTAGCGTCATTTACACATCTGTGAAATCCACCATCATAGAGGAGACTATGAAACCTCTCCTGCATTCATTAATGTACAACTTTGACCAGAGACAAAGGTTAGGTGGAGGACAGAAATGGCCCAGCTTTTTAAGCAGCATCCACAACCATGTATTTGTGCATTCACAACCGCTCATTAATTCTATTTCTACTTTGAGTATTGGTTATTTGCTTTCTTCTTTTCACTCGGGCAAGCTCTCAATTCATTAGCCGATCCACTATGAATGTATTATTCAATGCTAGATTGGCATTGGTGAGAGAAGTGTGTTTACCATAGCTCATGAAATATGTATCTGTTGAGTGTGTGTGTGTATGTGTGTGTGCAGCTGCCTGATGTAGTCATGATGAGGGAGAGATTTCTGTGGCAGTCACTCAAGGACAATCCCTTATAGCTGTTACGGTGCTGTTGATTGTTGTGTTGATTGTCTTACATTAAAGCTGTGGTGTGTAGTGTAGATAACAGACTTACCTCAGGCTCTGTTTTCTGTATCAGGGATAACTGTTATTTTTCCATCCTCACATAGCATGTTGAAAGATAACTTTTATTTCCCAAATGGAAAAGCCACATAACCACCTAATTCACGATGACAACAGCCAGCTTCAAGCAAATGGACAGATTTGTTTAAGTAATAGTGAGGACAGCACATCCATAAAGAGCTGTTTGTTAGATGTCAACTGGAGTAATTATAACAGAGCTGGAATGGCTGTAACCGTATTGAGTGGCCTAATGGTGTCTATGGAGCAGAGCAGGGGACTTTTTTTTTTCCACATGAAGTGGCTCGCCACAAAGATGAATGATTGCTTTCTCTGCGAACTCCTGGGATCATGGGTTGATTTAATTGAGTTGAATTAAACCTAAGCCAGGTAGAAATGGGGACAGAGAGAAAATCTATGCCGTCGATCTATAAAAGCCTTTAGGGCTTCGATCTGGATTACGTAGATTATTTTCCTGTCTGGTCACAGTCACACTTCATTCCTATCCCTGGAGTCTGTATTCCTTAGTTACATGCGTTGATAGTAGGTGGCCTTAGTTGGCATGGGACCAGAAGTTTTTGTAAGTATATAATGGCCAGGAAGCATGAAGCCACTTTCATGCTCAGAGGCATTTATATACAATGTATATAATAAAAATTAATTTCTGCGGCTTCTTATGTGGTGCATCTAAAAATTGAAATGGGCTGGCACTGATAATACATGTTGTTTTGTTCTGGCAGACTGTTGGAAACACTCCTGCGGAGCTGCTTCTGCCATACAGTGCATCTACTATAAATATAGCCTGCTGACTGTAAAGTAATTTCATTGACGTAGCTACCTAATATGGGAAATGCATCACCTCCTGCATATGCTGAGAGGAAGCAGTGCCCGACCACACAGCCAGGGGATGCAACAAACCCAGGAGTCTCTTCGGGGCATATTTGTGGATGAGCCCAAGCTGATCACAGCTTATGTGTGTTATGAAAACGGTGCATAATGTAACTACGATGAGAAAAGAAGCGTATTGTCGAGCCCGTTTCAGTTGAGTTTGATTAGCTGTGCCAATAAAGCTGAATACCTGCCTGTGAAGCCAGCCAGCTTTATGCCAGTGATGAATGTAAAGTTGTTTGTTCCTGTCGTGTGCGTTCCAAGTACCTCGGCAAATCGTCCAGTGGAGTTAAATGGAAATACAAAAAAAAAAAAAAAAACAGAAAAGAAAAAGGCATGCAGTAATTCAGCGATCAGCAGATGATTGGGGGCATACGTCGCTGCCTGCCAACAGACATGAGGCCGAGCTGCCAAATCACCCTTAAAAGGAAGCCTGAGCAAAGGGGCTTATCTCAATGTGTTGGTCTTTCACTGCTCCAGCACGTTTCGCCATATGTACACAGAGGCAGGGGCACGATCTCATATGTCTTTCTTTGTCTGTATTTGTCTTGCTGTCTTCATTGTGCTCTCTGTGATCCATGCTCTCTCTCTTTCTCTCTCTCTCTCTCTTTCTCCCTCCTTCTGTCTCTCTCTTTCCTCTCCTCTCTGTTTCCTCGCTGCTTCTCCCCTTTGCTCCCCCATACCCTACTTTTTGTATTGTGCATCCATAACAGGGTTGTCATCCCCTAGGAAATCACCTCTTGTTCTTGACAATTTCAAGATGACACATTGACTCTTGAAATACTATGATTAGCCAACATTGTTTGAGCTTTCCTTTGAGTAAAGCTGCTTAGGGGCAGCAGATAAAGCCACGCTGTATATTTATCTGCTACATTTCAATCCTTCTTTGTATTGTGGCAGCAGAGATGATACGAAGAGAAGAAGGCAAGGTGATCCTATCCTGTTACATTAATTTAAAGTTAAACCTGTATTGTTTGTTGGATGGTAATGGAGAGCTCTACTGTGAACTGGGCAGAGGCACTATCTGCCCAACCTCTTGATCAAACAAAATATTATACGACTAATGTTGAATTATACTGTGTGCTTTGGTGTTAAATCAGGGTCCTGGTGTTTTCTATTAAATAATGAAAAGCACACCGCTGGGTTCACTAGAGGTGTCATAGGGAGGGATTTGAATGGATCTGACTGCTAGTTGCACTTGCATCAGCTTGAAGCTCCATAGCATTAACATAACCAGAATACAGGAGATTGTCACCAGCCGCGACAGTGTGGCTGGGGTTGTTTTCACCTTGTGAGTCTGTCTGTGTCTCATCGTGGCAAAATGTGGTCCTGGAGATCTGCACTGAGCTACCACAGAGATGGTTTGAAGTACTTTGGCAGATGTTCATAGTGTGGTTGTGCTGATAAACGACAATATTGGTGACTGACAATCATTTGAACGATTTTGCCCCTTTGCAAACGTTTTACAATATTTTATTTGTTTAGATATTTGCAGTGTTAAATATAAATTAAATTCAGTGTGTGCTGCCACAGCTTCTCATATATAACTGAAGTGACGCACACACACACAGTCACTCTAACCAGCTGAACTCTTGCTGTGTTGTAGGTGTTGCACTGTGATTGAAGAGCAGCGGACATCGACAGATTGTTTAGCTCGGTTTCTTAGTGTGTTTGTTATGACAGTATAGATTCAACAGAGCCGTATAAAATATTTGTTAATTCACTCACGTTATCCTTAAAGAGAAAGTGCAATGTAACGTCACTTAAGATGATCTTGGTTTTAGTTTGAGTCAGAGTCTGTGCTCTGGGCATTCTCTGTAGACACTTTTCTGCTCTTTTATAGGGTGGGTACAAAACTGACAACTCAGTGTAAATTCAGTAACTAGTAGCAAATTGCATTAAATGAATGTATCACTATACAGAGAGTTCTTTTAATTATCATCCTTGGCAGTGTTCAGAGGAAACCCTGCACAGTTTGGGTTTATCAGATGCCCGGACACTTTGCAGAGATTTACAAATCTTCTGTGATGACAGTCACCAGATATACAGTAGAAATACAGTGTTTGTGTGGAAGTGGAGTCTACCAGGAATGCATATCTGTCCATATTAGATTGGCCAACACAACATGCTGTGGTGTGACAGTTGTGAAAGTTGAGCCAGGTTATACTTTTTCACCAGACAGCCCTCTGCCCGCTCCCCCCAGTGCGGGGGCAGTGGGGACTTTTCACACAGAGCTTAAATCAGTTTGAAGAAGGCCATATGCCTCAGCATGCTCCAAACATCACTGCGCTTCAGATGTTGTTAGATAACAGGTTGTGCAAACTTGTTGGCTTTAAGCATAGTAAACCCTTAACTATTGTTATGAGTATGTACCTTAGCAGCTGGCAGGAATTTTAACAACCATTTGTAGTAGCACGTTTTTAAATGTCACTGTACACATTTGTTACAATTGCTGTACCATGGGAAATAGCCAGATTCACAGTGCTTTAATACTCAGTACAGCACTGCAAACCCCTGTCCAACTAATGCAGCACCTGTCGCCAAGATGGAAAGGGCACAAGTCACCTGGAGTAACACTGGAGGAAAACTGTCTGGGCCTGCACATTTGGTTCAAAAATAGCAACTCTTAGTCATTTGAGCTCTGTCCGTTTGTAAATACTACAAGCATCAGACTCTGTCGAACTCAGCACTTTTTTTTTCTTTTTTTTTTTTGCACCTCTTGTGTGTCCTGGTTATGCCGTCTCTTTTGGCGAATCCTCCAAAATCGAAGTGACTTGGGTGTGTATGTGTGTGGGAATGAGATGAATGAGGAGGCAGGCTGTGCTGTGTTCATAAAAGTGCTCTCCAAGCATTCATAGACGGGCTTCTTTCTTCAGTTTTTTTTTTTTTCACTTTTATGTTAATTACAAATATGCAGCTTATTTCCTTTTTTTTGTTCTGAAAAGCTCCTGATTACCTTGCTAAGTAACAGCAATGGGCATTTTCTGGTAACTACAAGAGATAGCATACACCAGACAACACTTATGCTGCAAGCCTGAACTGACTTGGAACATTAGCAGAGAAGATCCAGATAAACCTATCTTTCTATGTCTAGAATTGAAGTTGTGAAACTGGTCTGAATCACAGAGAGATCGCCCGCTAGCTGGATGGATTCATGAGAGCTGCTAATGAGCCACTTGGCTTTTAGCTTTTAGTCAAAGTACACTCTGACACAAGTAGATCAGAGTGTAATGAAAATAGCATACAATCATGAAAGGGGATACACTGAGGGGCATATTTTACTGTATCTTTGAAGTTCTGCTCCCTGACACAACGGCTTTTTTTTTTGTAGAATATTTTGGACACAGTATTACTGACATAGACTAAAACTATAAATTAGGGTGGGGTATCAAAAAGTTCTCAGTTGGAACTGGTTCAGTTAATGGAAGTGGATATTTGTCAGAAAACACTGATCTGGTGTTTGAAACCCACACCCACCCACTGACATTGTCATACAGTCTGTTAGTGTGTTATGTCTGAATGGAATTATAGTGAAAATTGGTATTCCCCTTTTTGCTGAGGCCCTCCAGGAGCCCCCTTAAATAGGTACCACTGACTTAATATAGGAAGCCTGGACCTGTTGATGTGAGTGTGTAGTGGTTATGATATAGTAGAGAAGAGCAAAAGCTTAACAGTGTGGTTAACGGGGCTGACACCGGACGGGCATACCCAAATAAATGATGTACAGTTTCACACACAGATGTATGATTTGTGCCAAACAGCCATGAGGATGTGGAAATAACACATTAGAGACTGTGCCTTCCAAACAAATACAGTGAACAGTGATGAGAAAAAAAAAAGAAAACTATAAGTTGGTCATTTTGCATCAAAATCAACTAATACAGGTACAAACTCAAGTAAAAATCAGCCTGAAACAGAGGACGTTCAACTTGCGCATGGCAAGATAGATAATGTTTCTATGTTGCCTTTTGACTGGAGAGACAGCCATGGCAATTACATCCAAGTTGTGACAAATAACTGTTGATTATCTGCTGAAAATGAAGGAACTGAAACCAGAAATGGATAAGAAGTTGAATTACGTACAATATTAATTGATGTATAATATTTGTCGACATCAGATTTGATAAAATCTAAATGAAGCCCAAAGTTGCTCCAGCGCTGGTATAGATGAGTATGACTGTCTTTGTAAATGCATGCAAAAACACGATAAACTCTACCTTTTTCATTGCATTCGACAGAATTTTGAAGTGTCTGTAGTTTGCATGCATGTGCACACACTTGTGTATTTGTTTGTGTGTTTCTCTGTTTTACGTGTGTGCATGCTCCCAGAGGGGAAACAGGCTGTGTGGGGTGTTATCTGCTTCTGCAGAGGGTGACAGCTAATCACCAACCCTGACAAACACTGGGGGAGAGGGGAGGGAAGAGAGAGGGAGATGTGACAAACGAGAGCGGGAGAGAGAGAGAGGGGAGACGATGCTGGGCAGGGGGATTGGCATTTGAATTCCACCGAGTTACCGCAGAGTGCTTCGGATCCTGTCATCACAACCTCTGTATGAGTTTGGACCTGAGCTGGACAACCGCGCAGCCTCCCACCTGGCCCACTGACAACTAATAAACCCCCATCGGTTCGGCCACACACCGAGACAGGAGGCCGCCGCGAAGACATTGCGACAATTCTTGATGAGTTGAATAAATCTTTGTGTTTGCAGAGCGACGGCTTTGATCTCCTTACCTGCTGCTCGTAAATTCCCAGCCTCACGGAGAATATCTGTAGAAGGGTTCCCATGCTGTCTTTATTGCCAGGGAAGGCACCCTTCAAGTGGTACCTTGTCAGCTGTTAAGACATCAGCACTTACAGTATTCGCTAACTGTGCCATTAATCGTACCCAAAGTCTATGCTAAATGCATTTGCAGACACTATGCCTTGCAGATGGGCTGATGCACGCTGAGTTAGTGTGAGCTGCTGGTGTCGCCTGTTGACACAGAGATCAGAGGGCTGCGAGAGATGGAGAGATGCTGTCGTGAGATGGCGGCAGGCAGACTGCACAGGAAGAGAGAGGGAGAGAGAGAGAGAGAGGAAAAGAGACGAGACACTCTGGTTTTCAAGGAAGAATTTGAGCTTGATGTTTTCCCCTTAGCTGTTGTCATTTATAGGGACAGGTACCTATTAAACACATTTTAACATACAGAAAAATACCACACAGAGGAGATTTGGTTGCCAGTCTAGTACGCGCTCTATATGATCCTCGAATATTTTGTTTTGGCATCTTAATGGATGTTAGCGATAGCTCAGTTTGATTGCCAATAGTGGGACTCAAATATCAATCCTTTCCCAGTGGTCCATTGGCTTCTGGCCTCCCTGACAGAGTCATCGTGGGTGGCATTATCCGGACCAACTGGTGGCTGTCTGTGTAGCCGTGATGGGTGTCATGCTGGGGGCCTCCATACAGGGAGGCCCTCATCTGCTCACAGTGTCACACCTCTCACCACTTTGCTCCTTCTATCTGACCCTGTCACCAGGAAAGGAGTGACAGATACAGGCAGAGTGAAACTGTAGGAAGAGACAGAAAGAGTGGGTGGCATATTCTTTTAGATACCAGCATAGCTGAAATTCCCGCTAAATAAAATCAAAGACAGCTGTCAGATGTTTTTACCGTGCATACTGCTTGAGAGCACGCAAATGGTACTATCAGTGAAGAAGTCAAAGGTCCACATCTACTCGAGAATTGAGGTTGTCATTCACGTCTTAAAGCATATAAGTGCAAACCGTCTGTTTAACAGGCAAAGCTTGCTATCGGATCGTGTTCAGTGGAAATCAGATCACCGTTTAGTTGACGGTATGCTATGATTAATCTTTTTTTTTTTCCACATAACGTCACACCAGTTAATTTTTACCTCCATTTTTTCCTTTGCTCCGGGTTCTTGTGGAGCAGCGAGTGAAAATAGAGAACATTGTGTTTATGAATCTAATCCACAGATGGCTGCTGGTGGTCCGGTGTGGGTGACCGCATAACATCTGTGTTTGAGTGTGTGCGCATCTACATCTGTGTGCTTGTGTTGTTTTGGGTGCTAATGACAGTTGGCATTTGGCCACTATCAGTGGATCGTTAATTAGTATGGAGAGGTTTGGGGGAGAAACACAGATTCCTCTCTATCTCTCAAACAGATGTGTGTTTGATCCGCTAACCCAGGTTACACACACGCACACACACACACATTCACTTACACTGTCCATCCAGAGCAACTATGTGACATATGGAAACGACCATGAGCATGTGCATGCTGCTATTGACAGCGATAGATGTAACCACAGGAAAACAAAAAATATGGATCAGTTCAATTTTAACTCAAAACAAGCCGTGACTGGGAGATTACTGTAGCATAACATGTGGGGAAAAGTTCTTTTCATCATCAATTTATCTTTTTTGATCATTGATTGAATAGCTTGTTCTATGAAATATTACAAAATCTGGAAAAATTATCATTATCATCATTATTATTAATAATCAGCTTTTCAAGTCCCCACAGCTCTACCTCACACAAGATTTTTTTTTTTTTTTGGACATAGAGCTTTTGAATTTACTCTAATGTTAAGACAAAGAAAAAATAATTTAAGATACTGTAACCAAAATGTTTTACCATTGGCTTTAAAACTGAGTCTGTCAATAAATCTTCTATAATCAGTTAATCAATTCATTATTGCAGCTCTATTTTCATGACCCATCATCATTTCTATATATTTTTTGTATGAAAATTGAAAAAAAAGTTTTAGTTTTGTTTATGAAAATATAAATACAAAACATGACCATATAAAAATGCGCTGAATAAAAAGGGCGCCTTATGTTTGAGTAGATCAGTATTCCCTCAACACCTTCAATCAGAGCTGTGGAATAACAACCCGAGAAGGATCTTAACTGGTGGAAGAAGAGCAGTAATGAAAAGAATGAGTGTTTACTTTTTTTAAAGCCAACCTTTAACAAATCTCTACAAACTCACAGAGATTGGAATAAAACATGATTATAGCTCTCAGTAATGTCAGAGCCTTTGTCTATTCAGTTAATTGTAGCATAGTTGTCCTGATGGAATTGCTCTGTGACCTTTAGTATTTTTATTTCTCCAGCCCTTATATTTGCTAAGTGATGGTATTCTGGCTGATTAGCGTACCCTCGTCCCCCCAGACACACACACACACACACACTCTCACGCACACACACACACACAAAACACAATGTATTCACTCCCAGTACCTCACTCCCATTGTTCTGCTTTATAACACTGGGAAAGGAGCATCAGTCAAGTATATTAGCTGGATCCTATTACTGTCACCAGATTGCCTCTCTGAGCCATCTTAAAGAGCCCCCAGACAAAACTTCCTGTCATGTTAATCCAAGCTTTAATAAATAGAGGGATGTGTAACCATATTCAAATAGGGGCTCCCGTATTTATGCTGACAAAGAGAGACGGGCTATCACAAAATGACAGATGAAAGTGTTTTGCATGAAAAGGGGAAAAAAAAAAAAAAAAGTTTTTATCGGTGCTCATTCTCTCCCATTCTGGGGAGAAATGTCAAATTACTGAAATGGCCTTTTAAAAAAGCTTAAGCCTAATCTAAGTAAAACACTGCAGGTATTAGGGATGGTGGCCATTGTGAGTGAAATGAATGTTATTCAGCTCAAGCTAGCAGCTCATTTTATCCCCCTTGTTCACCTATTGATATCAAAGTACATAATACACATCTTGTCTCCTGAGAGAGATTTATGTTCATCGAACCTCTGAACATTAGAGCACACTGTCATGGAGCACTTCCACTGATTCATGAATACAGAAAGTCTGTTATTAAATTTTATTTTCTGGATGGTTATTCAAAGGCATTACTAGCTGTGTCATTTAGTTAAAGCTCAGGCAGCCGCAAAAGGTGCTGTAAGGGGCCCTTTGCATTCCTGAGTATTCTCATCACCAACAAAGGAGCTGATATTGACCCCGCTGAATCAAGGCCATCGCTTAGATTCACATGTGGAAAAGAGCAAAGAAATTTTTTTTCTTCTCTCCAAGAATGACTCCAGACTCTTTCAGACTAGGTTAATTTCTACTTAGTTGCTCCTTGACTCTGAAAAGGAGAAAGCTCAGTTAAGTCAGTATTTCACAACGGCATGCGTGTATAGTTTACTATGCAGTACAGAGGCTTCTCGTTTCATTAATAAGCTGATTGAATCTGAACATGTTTGCTCGTTCCTCCCATTGTGCGACTGAAATGTTCCATGTTTGCTGAAGCCGCATGAGTTTCCCTGGTGCCTCGGTACACGCAGAATTATTAGCAGGTGTCTCCTCAAAATGACAGGAAGTGATGGAGCTATCAGTTCCAAAAACCATATCACCAAAATATGTTATTTAATAGAATGCGTTCAAAACCCTGTGACAACAGTCTGATGTGCATATTTCCAAAGCTCCTATTTAATATACATATTATTGCACGTATTAGAAATTGATAATAACACAAAGTGGATTTAGTGTTGTCACTCTTGTGTTTCATTGTTATTAGTATTCCTTTCACCTCACGCTATGCAGACAATTAAATGAAGACTAAAAGATGGATAGGTGTGTGGATGTGAGTCTGTGAGAGAGCGGAAAACTTTCTTAGACAGTTTTTCAGTGAATCACTGAGGCATATCACTGACTCACCCACAACGCTTATTTTCTGCATGTTGATTTTGACGAGAGTTAAAATTTGGAAAGCTTATAAATACTGAGTCGGCCTCACTGAGAGCGAGCGAGAGAGCGGGCGAGCGGGCAGGAATAATTAAACTAAGAATTGATTCTGTGTAGAAACAGTTTATAAAACATTCTAATGGGGCTGCTTTATGCCTCAAAGTGATTGGGATATGTAAGGTGGTTCCTGAAGATGTTGGCAACACCTTAATGTGTCACTCAGCAGAAATTACCCTAACAGTTACTGTATTGACTGTTTATTGGAATATTTTAGTACCAAATAAGCACAACTCAATATACAGGAAGTATTAGACGGTAATGAACTCATTCTATATTAAAAGGCCAGTGTGTCTAATAGAATTACGTCTAACCCCACGTTGACTATTCCTCTGTGATCCTTTTCGTTCTCTCCAGCCTCCTCACATGTCCAGCCCATATACCCATTGAAACAAACCTCTTCCCAGCCCTGCCTCACACCTTCTGTGTCGTGTTTTCACACAGTCTCCTCAAACAGTTCATCGTGTCCTCTGACCTCTCTCTGGCCTCCAGTCATTTCTGCTTGCACCTATATTTACATTAACAAGGAAGGAAGGAGGGGCAGTTGTGTAAAAGGTGTTTTATGTGTATTTGTCTGTGTGTGTGTCTGTGTGCATGTGTGTGTGTACTGAAAGAGAAATCTGATTGGCTTTCCAGGAGGAAGGACATCATTTTAAATAAGTCCTCAATGTTAAACTGTTTGCTCTAGGGCTTAGGGATTGCTCACCTCTCCAAATACTATTTTAGCTTGAAAGCACAATATTTCCCAGTCTGTGCTTTCACATGGGAGAATGAGGGAGGGCCCTGGTGCAGCAGTTTCATGGAGGTAGCTTGCAGGCATACTCCATTCTGACAGAATGAGGAGGCACTCTGCAAGAGTGTGGCGGAGAGGAAAGGGGCCCTATTAATAAAATGACTCCATAATGGGTAGTTCCCTGCAGCTTGGCAAAGGAAGACAGGCGGATTGATGGACGAGACCAAGGCCTACTTCCCCAAGCATACTGAGCTCAACTGTGTGGACATGCTTCTGTGAGGCCAAACACAAGCCCCGACACCACAACATACTGAAGTCCCATTCGTATAGGAGGGAAGAAGCTTACAGTTGATTTCCTGTTTTACATAAAAGGGTCAAAGTGGCAGTTTTAAATTAGCAATATATCACTTCTGAGCCTAGTCGCAAGGCTGCCTGGAGCTGGATTTTATGCTATATGAAAGGTTCAAGCTTTTTCTCAAATTATACAATATCCTGCATATTAACAATGGCTGATTTGAAGGACAGAACCAGACAGAATCTACCTTAATTGTCATCTTACTGAGAAGTAAGAAAACATTAGGGTGAACAATACCCCAACTGTGACAGTGTTACATTTGTATAAAGCATAATTGGCATTACTTAAGAGTGCAGCAAACACAAAATCATATTTATGAGAAATATGGTTTGTTTACAAGAAAATATTATTCATTTTTACATTTTTTTGTTTGTTTGTTTGTTTGTTTTTGAGCTTGACTTGGCCAGCACCAGAGATGAGCTAATAAAATATTGTTTTGCCACAACAGGGTTACGCTCTGCCCTAACAATGCTGCAGCCTCCTGAAGGCATCATTCCATCATCCTTTCATTACATTTCTTTGTAACAGTACATTGATTAGAGTGGCCTCAGCATGACTGCCTTTTTAATTGTGTATTTGCTGATCTGAGAGCTGCACGGAGCTCTGTGGTGGGATCAGTACTAACCATTTCAACAATGCTCTGAGGCATTCTTTGACACACAAAGTTCATTGTTAGAATATACATCAGTTTGTATCACCATAGCGACCTCCTTGGATGCTGAGCTGGGGACCTCATAAATATGTAATCCTGACAGATATGAGGAATTGTCTTCCTCAAGTGTTCCTCTCAAGCCATTTTGTTAATGTCAACATGAAGGAAAGTTACTGGAATAAGTGTTGACATTCAGCCCATGGTGTATATCATTAATAATTACATACACAATAATTTCTGTCAGATGACTACTGAAAAATACTTGAAAAACACATTTTTCTGTCGCTATCAGTTCTTGATAATTAGGTATGAAATATAGATGAACTGTGTACATGAACCCTCTCAACTCATATCCTTTGTTACCCTACAGTGGGCTTTATTCACGATTATATACAATATACCATATGATAAGATTCTTCCTCAAATATGTGATTGTCTATTATTAATTGTAATCTCATATGGCGGGGGTGTCTTAGAAACTCACATCGTTCCTGTCTCTCTGTTTGAATCCTCAACAGTCGAAGATATAATATAAAATGTGAAATTGCTTTTCAAATCTGTATGCAAATTGTCATTAGTAGAGAATAATAGTTATAGATGAGATAAAGAATGGAGTTGTGCTTGAAGAAACCATAAAACAGACACGTTTACTGTAAGGGAAATAAGAAGAAATGAGGTTGACAGAGGAGACAGCAGACAAACGCCTCTTCACCCTACATCACTTTGCTGTTTTTCTGAGATGCGTGTGTGTGTGTGTGTAAAATTTGCACTACAGTCGTGCATTTTTATCAATTCTGCTGAGGGTTGCCACTCATCCATTATAATAAGGAATATTCCTTTTGGGAAAGAAAGAGGTTGTGTTCCAGATGAAACATAGCTGGCTCGGCCTTCTGCCGTGGAGCTGAGGAAACAGCTTGTCCATCTACGCTCCCACCTAAGAACAGTGTCCCTTTTCACCACCTTGTGTAATTGCAAGAGCTTATAGGGAGCTAAAATTTTGCCCTCTGCTCCTCGTTAAAGCACCACTTGTAAAAGCGCTCAAGCGTGGATGCAGCACATTGCAGCTCAACGTTCCCAGACAATGATATAGATTTCCTCTACAAAAGAACAATTGAAAGGGTTGTCACAAATTTGTCCATTGTCACTGGGTCGCTATCATTTCTCTGTTAATTGCCATCATTGTAATAGAATATTAGATGCTCTACACTGCGAAGGGTGTGTTGATGAAGGGGCAGTGCCAGCTGAGTTTTCTCCTTGACTGTGACCCTTATCTGTCATAATAGTAATGATAATAATAATGTGATACTTTATTGAGGCCTGTAGGGATTTTATGTATTTATTTGTATTTTTTATTTATCTATTTTTTTTACCCTCTTTGCCCCCCTCCACTGTGAGGCTGTGGGACAGGTTCAGCTCCAGACTGTTGCCTCAGGAGAAGACAGGGATTCAGTCTCTTGTTCAGAGACACTTAAAGAAAACTGTTGCTTGCCAACAAGGGGGCTTAAAACTGGATCCTCCAGTTAAACAGTGGTCTCTCGACTCGAGATGTGATTGTTTTGTTTTTTGTTTTTTTTGTAGAGTGCATTGGGATTGAAGTGGTTCATAGGACCTGTATTTATTGTGACTCTTGAGGTTTGGGCTGTGCCTACAGACAATAATATTCATCTTTTGCAATTGCCAATATTGAGGTGGTGCTTTATTATTATTATTTACAGGCAAAGAGCTCTTCTAAATGATGTGGGATCTCACAAGTAATCTGCCTTTTTGAAAAACAGGATAAAATATATAGGAGGTCCTGCTGCTGCATGTTTTCTATACATCACCCATCGACATACTTGGCAGGGTTCCCCAAGCACCAGCTGCTGGCTCAGTCCCAGACAATTTACATCTGTCTGGTTATTGCCTTTATATATCATATTGAAGACACATTTTGAAGGAAGAAGTCTAATGAGTCTATTGACTGGACAGTGAAATTAATGAGATGTTAATCGGCATGAGTAATTCTGCTCCTTGATTTTTAGTTTAACCAAGGGTGATCCTCTCCTGGGCTCGATGATGGAAGTTAATGTTGTAGGTATGCTCCAGTTTCTTCAGTGTCTAGATGAATAAACAATCTATTGTGATGTTGTCACTTTAGTTTCACAGTGTTGATAAAAATAATTAATACTGCAATAATTCATTCAGGATTAAAAACATGTTTTTTTAAACATGTGTTTTTTAAATTCTTGAGCTATCTATGCCAGGAAGTCATTTACAAGTTTTTCAAAATAATCTGTTCTTTTAAGGATAAATAAACACACACACACACAGACACACACACATGGATACACACACGTCTTAGAGGGAAGTTAGGAGCAAGGGTAATGGTGAGAAGGAAATCTCTGTACAACAAACACAAACGCCTCAAAACCAGGATCCAAAGCCTCAACCAAAGGTTGGCCACAGCCAGTCCCAGCCAGGTCACTATCTGTGGCTCACGTCTCCATTTCTTTGGCATCAGATATGATCTATATCAGTGTCACGCCCAAATTGCAGGAAAGCTCCTTTGCTAGCCTTCAGCCATGGGCTGAATGTAAATGTGCATTTGACACCTATCTAAATCGCTGTCATAATTCATTTCCAGAGCTCTTAAATCTCTCCCTGTCACCTGGCACCTCTGCTGTTTTCCTGTCCAAAAACAGAGCACATTAGCCTTTATTGATGCCTTTGTCCTTTGATACATAATTCATCATCCAGCAGTCTTTTTTCTAAGTCCTTTTTTTTTGACTTATCATGTATTTTCTGAGGTTGCTCAAACATATGGATTAATACAAAGAGGAGTGTGCACCTGATGTGGAGTTTATACTCATGCTATATGACAGGAACAGAAGTCATTTTTTTCATTCATTTTTCATTTTTTGTGTTAGACCAGAGCGATATAAAGCTTCACCTCCTGCATAGACTGATCATATGCAGTTTTTTTTCCCCACTTGAATCTGTAAGATGAAACTACCTGTAAACCCCAAGTGTTCTGATGGGTTTCATCAAATTCTCACTTCTAAATGAGGTACCATTTGGCCTGCAGCACAAGCACATGGGACTGTGTTTATGAAGTGTTACAGGGTTTATCTGGAGTCAGGTGATACATCCCCCTGAGGACTATTACTCTCAAATGTCGTCATATGTTGCACGACAAATGTCCTTACATGTACTCAGTGAGTCACTCACAGATGTGTCAGTTAATTCTATACAAATTCCCTTCATTGCTTTAAATCAAAAATATTTGTTTCTCTTTAAAAGAATTCAACATTTTTTTCAAATGCAGTTCAATAACTGATTGTGATCGCACTGCAGGAAGCTTATAGACAGCGTGTTGTACAAGCAACCATAGCAGACCAAGAGGACAATCAGAACACAGAGTGAAGGATTATCATTCTTTACCTTCTAGAGAAAATGGCGACAACTATGCAAGATAAGTATAAGATTGTCGTAATCCTGCAAAAACACCACAAATCTAACAAAGCACCCACCTGTTAAAGACTGAAGTGTTAATAGTGTCTTTTGGATGCTACAGCTGCACTTTTTTCACCTTATTTAACCAGGCATGAAACAGGAGTAAAATCTCATACAGACACACAATAAAAAGAAACACCTGGATCCTGAAAAATGATAAAGGATCAAGTAACAGTATTTCTAAAACTACATCATTCAACTCCAATCATTTGTCCTTTCACAAACACACTCCCACTTCCACAGCATTCAGTTTAAAGTTTAAACTGGTATTCCACCACTACCACTGTCACTGTAACTGTGATTGACAACATTATGTGGGGTCAGTGCTGTTTTATGACATGTTCAAAAGAAGAAAAGCATGTGTTATGTTTTGTGTCCAACACAAATATATATTTATATATATTGTAGTTTTCAAGGTCTTTTTTCCACTCCGAGGAACAATGTGGATAGTCTCACACACATTTATTCAATGGACTGACAGTTTTAATACCTAATACCTGCTGAATCAAAATGTGATTTACATAGAGGGATTAAAACAAAAAAAGGGTCAAATCAATTCACTCTGAATTGTGAATGAAAGTAAAGTTTCTCGAAAGGCAACAGTTCACCCACATAATGCACTCCTGTCAGCCTCTTTTTTTTCAGAGCAGGTTATTTGGTTCAGATGTGTTTGCTGCAGGTTTAGTTAAAGAGCTGCCCGGCCTCCTGCCCCCCGACTGTCTTCTACCAGCCTTCTCTTTTTAAGTGGTCATGGACTGTTCCAGTGCATATACCACAGTGAAATAGACTTTTGCTCTTTTCTTCATTGTCACAAAAGGCCAGGCACTTCGCTGGAGTTCCCATTCCCCTTTTACATAGTGATAAGACAGCCATTATCCTTTGAACCTTTCTTTTCACCAAGCCAGGAGAAAAGGAAGAGTGAAAAAGAAGGAGGAGGAGGAGGACAGAGAAAGATTTCTTCCCTGAGGTGAGCCTGGCTTCACCTCTGTATGGTGGGCTTTTTTGTGAGCAGTGAAGAGGTCCTTAACCTTCTATCAGATGGAGGCACACAGTTGTGTTCTGCTTGAATAACTACATTGAAAAGCCCTGAAGCACAAGAGATGGTTCTATAGACTCTGCAAGTGGCAGAGAGAGAGGGAGAGAGAGAGAGGAAGAGAAAGAGAGGAAGAGAGCGAGAGAGAGAGAGACTAGGAGTGACAGAGAGGAGGGGAGACTGTATTGTATGACCTGCTGGAGTGTGACCCTCACATGATGTGCACATTCTTTGTTAAAGTGCCCATCAGTGCTTTACTGAGAATCTGTGTTCTTTGTTGTATGGGTCTCGCTGACAGGATGGTCCTCCACTAATAATGTCACAACAACACAGTTCACACATTTATATAATGCACTTCCATTAATAGACCTCACTTCATTTTACAAAGAAGCAGTCTTTCTGCTGTCAGGCTGTAAATGGCTTTACAGTAGCAATGCTATCAATAACCGAGTGCAGATATTTGAATGTCATGTTGCATGAAGCATTCATGGTGGCTGATGGGTAATGATACTGTGGGCTGTTTCCATAATGCAAACCAGTCAGCTTTTATGTGGACGTTAGGTCATTTATTTACTTTGATAGCGGCAACAACAAAAAGGTGATCATTGTTAGCTACCTCACAAAAGACACATGTTTCATACCAGCACAGAGGTCATAAATAGTCTATTCCTCCAGGTGCTCGTGGGTACAGTATCATTTTACAATACTGCATTACTAATCAATATGAGTTGTCATAACAGTTGAGTCTTGAAGAAAACAAAATATTCCCTGTTGGCTGTCTTGTCTCCACTTCTGCTGATGCATGCTGCATGGAGACTCTTGTGGCTGTTTCAGTATTACTTATATTAGATGACAGAGGTGGAATGTTATATATTTCTGTCTCCTGTCTAAGTGATCACGAGCTGTCAGCCACACTTGTCAAATTAAACATTTACCATAGTCGGTAAACATGCCATTCCATCTTCTCTCTGCAGTGACGCTTTCGCACTGTCAGGCGTGGAGACATTATGAACTGTTTCTGGTGTTATGAGCTGCATTCAAAGTTTTTTTCACATTTAACTCCAGGACAGTGTAATTATCTGGCTCGGTACTGAATGTGACAGTGGAGTTACTGTACTGCACGAAAAAACAACCCCAAAAGTTTCTCTTTGTTCTTCGTGCTCAGGCAATGAAATCACAACTGCCTGCACTACAAATTCCATTTATCCTACTTCCTGTCACTTTAATGTGATTTTCATTAGATGGCCTGGCGTGAGATAGAGGTGAGGCTACCTGACATTATAAATGTGTCTTTATAAAACTGTTGCTGCAGGTGATATTGCTTGGCAGCTGTTTATTTGTACAGCACTTTATATGTTTTCCCACCATACTGTCATCAGATAGCACATTTTTCAGAGATGCAGCAAACTTCATTACTTTTACTTCATTTTGTGTGTGTGTGTGTGTGTGTGTGTGTGTTCATCTGCTGTGTCAAGAGGAAACAGTTTGGTGGAAAATTAACGACTTTGTTAGTGCTTTTGCAAAAGTGCAAGCAGCAGTGCCACTGTAGCAGGGCTAGTGAGTATATTTTCACATTTCACAATTAATTTCAGTTTCGCCCTCCGATTGTTACTGTTGTAACTTCACACAGGCTGCCTGCTTTCCTTTACCCTCTAGTGTGGACATTAGTGAGCGGATGATTTGCTTTCATTGTTTATTGAATTAAGTCGATGGAACAGTTCCTTGCAGCTAACCCAGACAACAGTATTTGCACTGCTCACTCACACATGACTCTTTCTACTCCCTGTGTATATGCAATAAGGTTGGGTGTTTAATAACCTCCACCCCAGCATCCACCTGTAGGGCTCTGACTCCCCCATCCATGTCAGGTGCCATGTTGTGTGCGCTCTTATACAAGGTGTGAAAATACTGTAGGTAGGTGTACTTTCTATATAGGTTACTCCAAATCCATATGAATGTGGCCAGATATTTTTGGCACTTTGGAAATATTTTGGGGCAGTGCACATAAAGTGCCTGAGTGCAGCATGTGGCCTGTGAGCCGTGCAATGAGTAACCGGGTCCTACAAGCTGTGCCAATGTCTTGTGTGCCAAATGTGTGGCAAGAGGGTGGCATGAACAGTGTGCCAGAACTAGTCTGCCTGGCTGCCAGGCACTTCTCTTTATCCAATCAGACAGTTCGGCTTGAGTGAGACCCCTATTCTTGTCTCTTGCTATCTCCTCCCGAAGCTTTGTCACCCTCCCATGAAAAACACAGACGAAT
>OMNW01008385.1:7590-18250 GCA_900303245.1 Selene dorsalis
TTCAGTTACCTCTGCTGATATAAGAGCGTCTTGTATTATTTCTTTGCAGAATACTGTGGAAGATTCATATTTAACCTCAGTAGTAGATTGTATTCTCATGACAGTGGAAAATGAAAGCAGGAAAAGCACGCCAACCATACGAGCCACCCAGGTGGTGAGCGAAATCAAAATATGCAGAGTTTCTCCGTGCTACTGCATTTTCTAAGCATTATGGGTCCACCCTACCCTGACCTCCCCAGCCCCCCACCCCAAAGCACAACCAAAAAAGCTGGTTCCAAATCTACGCCCAAAGCACTGGTCTCTCTCCCTCAGTCGCTTTCTCCTTCTTTCGTCTAATGACCACTCCAGGGACTGTAGCGCTATGCAGTACGAAAGAGAACGGTCATTATAGACAGATGGTGTGTGTGTATGTGTGCGCGTGTGTGTACACAGGTGCATCGACAGGCCAAGCGACAGGGCCACGGGAAATAAATAATGGACTGGGCTTCATTAGCCTGGGCTCCGATGCACACACATGTGGTGCTCATTACAGGTGCTTACGCAGATAGGCACACACATACACCCACACACACACGCTTCTGGATTTCCAGTGTCTTATCTTCAGGGTGGTCACTCCTGATGACACCCGGAGGACATAAATGAAGGAGGAAGATAGAAGGGGGTTGAGATGGTTAAAGTGAGGGGTGTTAGGGAAAATGTGTGGTAAAAATGACTCACACGTAAACAAGTGAAACCACACTTTTCTCCTGCAGCAATGAAGTCTTGCTTTATCCTGTAAAAAGAGACATGCCACAGCTTCAATGCGTACTCCAGAGCTAAGTAATCAAAGCTGTTCCTCAACAACATCTCAAAGTATTTTGTTAGGCGAAATCTTGTAACTGAACTAATTTTGCTGTTCCTGGAAACCCCCTGAGAGGATTCTGCAGTCATCCATCTTAAAAACCACATCGGCACCTGTTCAGCAGCGCTGTGACATTTAGGAAGTGCTCAAATGCCACCAGCATCCTATGAAGTTTAAACTAGTCAGGATCCACACTGTTTATGACATACTCTGACCTTTTCCTCTGGCATTTTGCTATAGAAACTGTGCAACGTTTTCAACTCCTTGAAATTGCCCAGGTGATAATCAGGTCCCTGAAAACTTCTCAGGTAATAACGTTCGTGCTGGAGCTCGTGCGCTTCAAGGACTGTTGACTTATGTATGTTGACATGACCTTTTGCATTTGACTGCTATGCCGAGCTGTAAAAAGCACTTCTATGAAATTCACTGTCCCAAGCATGCATTTGACATTAGAAGGGGACTCTTTCTAAAGTGGACACTTAACGCTTTATGATAAGAGCACATCGTATACATTGCTACAGCCTCTGTTGGTTGACAGATCTGACGATGCTGACCGGAGAGTATTCTGCCTCTGGGGAAACTCGCAAAGTTACCCCCTTGTCTGTGAGGATGCTCTGTTGCTCTGGTTGATGGAAAGTAGCTGGGATTCACATCAGCTTTAGCAAAAGTAACTTTTGCATGTGCATGAACACGTACAGAGGATAGTGGTATGCAAATCACATGGTCAGTGAACACTGGTGCACAGTTCTGCATGGATGAAGAAAACTAGGTGAACCCACAACTTAAATACTGAAAGCTGAGGGAGTATGGACTGTAGACACTGTAGGCAGTCTGGAGTTTAGAGGTGCTCATCTCTGTGTTGATTTCACATCAAGTCACGACACAGTAATATCATGTGTCATTAGCTCAAAGGAAAATCTGCTGTTTATTAGGTACAATATCAATCACTTCCATTTTCTTTGTTTCACAATCAAAGGGAGCTAAGAAATGGCTTTTGGCATAAGAATCAAAGGCACGCTCATTGCCTTCATATACACATGTTTTCTAGTACTAACTCTGTGCAGGTTTTCACATTACAGTCCTTCGGTATTACTTTGGAGGCTGAAAATTATTAGGTATCATTCCTACTTCCTACAGCGAAGGATTTCCACCTCTAACTGCTCCAGTCGAATCCGTTCTATCCTCTGGAAACTCCGTAAGGATCCCCAGTGCTGACACACTTCCTGGAGAGCGAGTGGATTTATGACATCACTATCTAATCCTTTTTCATCCTCCGTCCCGAGCTGATTGATGCCTGAGAGTACTTCCTGGTGCACCTTCCCTTGGGTGGACACGCGGCAGCTACGCTCCACCGCTCTACATCTCTATAATTTAAAGGGGCTCAGAGCGCTGCTACAATGCTGAAAAACTCATTATGTTTATTTCTGCCAGCTGCTGGGGTCCCACGGCTGAGGGAGACCTGGTTCGAATTGAGCAACATTACATAAAATAAAACCCGGAGACTAGAGGGAGAATAACCAAACACACCGGCTCACTGTATAGCCTGCGTGCGCATGGACACACTCACACAGATAGAAATATCCACATGTACTCTGTTTCTTACACATATACACAAAGACCATAAAAATATACGGTATCATGGAATGCACACAAGCCCACCTACTGGGATGTACGCAAACAGCCCCTGAGGGGGAGGCAATTGTGTTCTGTCGGGAGCAAAAGAACATAATGGTTACGGGGGGGACTACTGCCGGCTGTACAGCTTTTCACCAACATAATCGATGTATGCAGAGACACTGCAGAGCTACAGATGCAGTGGGACGGTGACGGCCCGCAGACAAGACAGAATGATGAGTCAGTCACTTACATAACATAGTAAGGAAGGTCATTTAATATAAAGTTCTCATATCTCAAGAGTTTTGTGAGGGAGGTTCCTGTTTTTAATTGACCTGCAGCACTGCTTCCAGACTTTGGACTGAGGTTAGACGTGACTCCAATGTGACTTCAATTACTCTTGCAGTCATAAAACAACTGGCACTGCAAAACTTACTTAAAGGCAAAACAAGAAACTCAAAATTTTCCTCACCCTGTATTCCTATCATAGCACTTGTGGTCATGAATCACCACCCACACTGCTGCTTGTTTTTTAGTATGCAGTCAAGCAAGGACAATGTGAAATAACAACATGATTATCCTTTATCTAGAGGTCAAACTGCACATTGTTGAGTGTTTCCAAATTGTAAGTCAAAGTTTCATTCAAACTGGACTCTTAATGAGGCCTAAAAGCAAAGACTTTAACTGGATACAAATCGTCTTGTTCCAAAATCTTTAAAATTAGATTTAAATAACTTATCAAGGTTCTTATTTTCAGGGCAGCCATTCTGTATTATTGCTGTCAGCACCACAGGAACATTTGTCCTGAACAGCTTTAGCCTGGCAGGGAAGACAGAAGCCAGCTGATTGAGGACCGGTGGCCCAGCGCTGCCCAAACTCCTCACTGAGGAAACGATGTGATGACCAGAAGCCTGTGGACTCATACAGCCCAAACATGGATGCTCATTAACCACAATCACACACTGATAACGCTATTTGACCAGATCAGCACGCGTTCTCCCTAAATGAATGGACTGAGCAGGTTGAGGAGCTGCCAAAGAGCGAAGCATTCCTCCTCCTCCAGACTCTACAACATATGGACGTGACAGCCGCGAAACACACAGGAGGAAAGAAACAGAAGAAAAAAAAACAGTAGAGTCACTGAGACAGAGAAAAAGACAGCGCTGTTGTTAGCTGCCTAAAAGTGACGGAGTGGAGAAGTGTGGTGGAGTGTTGCGAGTAGCAGGGGAGCTGTGAAGAGCTGACAAGCCGTCTGGGAAACGTCAGTGAAGACATGAGGCCTTGGCGGCTGGTAGAGTAGAAGGAGAAAGTGACCTACATTCTAGCTGGTCCAACATCAGGCTACAAGATCAGGCAGTACCATCCAGGCTAACAGAGAGAAAGTGAGAAAGAGAAAGAGAGAGAGAGAAAAAGAGAAAAAGAAAGAAACAGCGAGAGAGAGAGAGAGCAGACCACCATGACCAAAACAACACACTCTTAAACCCAACTGGAACGCTTCTGTCCACACCAAGAGGTCAGATTTCTGCTCAGCTTGAACAAAACATTCCCTCTCCACTGAAATGTGGCTTTCAGACGTGCAGTTAAGGCCCTCAACTGTACATTTTTAGTACGTGAGTGTGTGTGTCTGTGCCAACGAGCGTCTGCACGTGTGTGTGTGTGTTTTCTGTGTGTAAAGACTATGTCTCAGAGTGTTTTCCCAGCTCATGCGCTCCTCAAGGGCTATTTACAGTTTTGATTCTGCTCAGTCAGGCCTCAGGAGCAAGATTACTGATAGGAAAGGTAAACATCAAGCTGATCCCACACATGTACTGCACACAGACACACACACACGCACAATCCTTGTTTAAGCCTTGACCCTGCATTTTGCAGAGCCTCTCTCACTTTATAAACAGCTACAGCTCTAAGTCAGGGACCCCTCAAACCCAAGCATCTGCCTCTTGCTGTTTTTACCTGGCCTTCACACTACAACAACCTTGACAAGGGGAAATTGTCTTTTTTTTCCCAAAGTAGCAGATGCTGCTGTAAGCAAAAACAGGACAGATAGCAAGAACCACTGGGAGATGGGAAGAATGAGCTGGGGAAAAGACAAGGGAGGAAAGTATCACCCAAACACTTTCGGACCAAACATAGATAAGTTATGACACTCTCTCAGGCCGAAGTGAATCAATTAAACATCTGTTCCGCTGTGTGTTACCACCACAGGCTGGAGAGAGAACACACACACAAGACTGTAGTAGAAGCAGAGACTTAGAGGTCTTTCATGGTTTGTACAGTATCTGTAGTTTGTTCAGTGGCAATGCTGAGGTTCTGTTGTGGCTTTGAGCCCCGTGTGAAGGCACTGGGGCTGGATGAATGTCTACTTTGACTGTAACATGTATGACGTGGACAAAACATCTGCTCTGCCACATCTATTATGTTTCAGTTATTCCACACAGAACACCGAGGAGACGTTTGCCTGACAGATGTGTGCGGATGTCTGGTAATTTCATGGATGCTGCATGTGTGCCTGAATCTGTCTGTTGATCCCTAAGAGTAAAGAGTCTCTGGTGCATTTGTGTGTCCGACTGAGTACACTGATATTTACACCCTGCCATTTCTTGAACATGATCAGCTCATGTGCTAGTAGATAAATCCCACTGCAAAAAAACAAGTCAGTTTAAAGCTGAAACCAGTCTGATTGCTACAGATTACGTGTTAATACAGAAAAAGCATCTACTCAGCTACTCTTCTGACTGTCAGTTTTGTAAATGCATTAAAAGAAAATAATTGAAATATGAACCAATTCTGAAAAAAGTGCAATTTGCATGCCAAAGTAATTTATTTTCATGTTGAATCTTGAATTATTATTTTTATTAAACAGCGTGGAATAACTCTGCCGCGGGAGAAGAAGGTTTTTACTTTATTTCATATTCATTTTAATTTGTTGCGATAGTTTTTGAAGATTGAAAATCATCATGCATTACACTCTCCTGTTCCAATGAACACAGCACTAACATGATATACCCGTCCATCTGGAAACCTGTCCATAATTTCCTCTCAAACTTGTATCACATCAAAAGTATCTTGACTAGCGTGAAATGTGGGTTATGAAGGATGAGTGTCAGGAGAGCGTTCATCGATTTAACACACACACACACATGCACACACGCACGCACACACACCACACCAACCACCCTCTTCAATCTCTCATTGCCAGCTTCTTACTGGTTAGCCAGGAGGGTTAAAAGCAAAGATGAACTTCAGAGAGATGAAAGGTGATCTAGGTGGATTCTCGAAATTTGATTTTCATGGTCTGCTGAGATACAGCCACTCTTCGACAGGCATGCAAAGCAATCATGCATGTACACCCACATATGCACACACATCATCATCATATATAAGCATGACAGATATGCACAGGAAGAAAAAGTGCAGGCTCTGGTGTTGGAAGGCGTTCTCTGACACACAAATATGCGCGTGCGTTCTTAGCTCTCATGAGTGCAATCAAACACTTCCATAAAGTAGCAGTGCTCATCAGGAGAGCGGTCCAGTAGGTCTGAGGTGTGTTTAGACACACAGCAGCTGGCTTTGATGCTTTGCAGCCTGTCATCGCTTTGCTTAGAAAAACAACACTGGCTACATGTATGCATAACGTCAAAAGCAATGCATGATGCGATTATTTTCACTTCTATCTAATCTGCTGACTGGTTTCTTGATCAATGGATTATTTATTTGGTCTTTAAAACACCAAAAAGCAGTGCAAATTGTACAACATTCTAGACCCCAAGTGTTACAGTAATATCATCAGATGTTTTGTTTTGTCAGGCAAATACATAAAAACCCCCAAATATTCCATTTACTTTAATGTAGTAGGTGAATAATCACATTTGAGAAAATACAGTACCCACACTCTATTTCCTCATGTGTTGGGCAGCAGACTAACAAAACAAATACTAAAAACTCAACACAGCCAGAGAGAGAGAGATGAAGTCCACATCAGTCTTCAGTGCAAGAGGAAAGACCACAGCTGTGTTGCACAGGCAGTAAATTGAACTTACTGAGTCCCAGGCCTGTAATTTCACAATTCTACACTGAGCATAAACATTCTCTGAATGATCCTCATTCCAGGCATTATCACTCCTCATGGGACTACTGGCTACAAGGATGGATATATTAGAGCGTAAAAAGGGACCTGAATGAAATTCATTCTGCCTCAGGGTTAGACCTGTTTAGCCTTTTATAATAAAAAAACATAATCTCGTTTATTCATTCATTAGCTTTGTGGTCGAGTTACAAGACTCTCCGCTCCTCTGCGTAGTGATCCCTTCATTAGTGATTACCACCTCAGTTACTGTGCCAGCCTCGCCTTGAAGGATCTTCTCATCCTGCTCTCAAACCCCCCAGCTCCACCCCTCACCCCACTTCTTTGTCTAGTCACATAGCCAGAGTTGGCAGGTAGTGGGCAGGCTGTGTTCAATCTTGTCAGGGTAAATTATGGATCAGGTGGCCGGTGAGCTGTCAGTTGTACCAGCTATGTGTCGGTGCCAAAAACACCACAGGCATTTCCCTGGCACATGCACACTCACACACACACACACACACCTCCCAGCTACAACCACCCCCCAATACATATACATGGTTATCGAAGCGAGGGAGCCCCTCTTCTTCAAACACCGCCAACCCTCATGTGTTTTCATCTAACATTACTTATTCACCGCATGCATGTACAAACACATATGGAAGCACATGCGCAAGTTTATGAACAAACACAAAGTTAATGTCAGATTTATACAGGCATGCATACACACACACACATACACACATATGGTGTGCAGCCTCCACCTCCTCTTTTCTGGAGGAGCTCCAACATACCCCCAAATCTCAGTACAGGGTATTTCCTGGCACAGAAAACCTATCATCAATACACTGGCTTTTTGCAATTAGGTACACAGACACACACACACACAAACAGCTTTTGCAAATCAACTCATTCAAAGATGAGACACACACTTAATCTGGACAGCAGCAGGGCTGTTAGGGAGATAAAGCAGGGAGAGAAAAAAGCTTCAGGTTTGGTCAATACCTGTCGACCTAAAAGCTTAACTAACACCTTTTACTGTCTGTGTAAAGCCACTTTAATCAGCCTTACAGATGCTGATGTTCTCTCAGTGCAGTCTGATATCAGTGTGATTACCATGTTAATGTGATATTTTGCCACAGGAGATGAATAGAGAATTGGCCTGGAGACAAGGGAGAAGTGAGGCAGGGATGGAGCTGGAGAGGGAGGATGGATGCAGATAGGGAGCAGAGGGGGAGGGAGCGGCCGGTGGCCCATACGAGGCAGGGTGTGATTTTAACACGTGGAGCTCGCAGTCTCATTACAGGCTTCAGTCTGAGCAGCGCAGGGGTCAGACCTGATCCAAACCCAAACTGACAAGTGCAAATGGGATTCTGCTGTCTGTCTCAACACCCTCCGTACACACACCCCACCCCACAAACACACACACACTTTATCCAAAACCAACCCCCTTCTAACACTATCTCCCCCAAACCATCACCTCTGCATACAAGAGAACACACACGTATGCATTCACGCTGATATCCATAAACATACAACAAACCAGCCTATCAAAATGAACTGTTTCTTACTTCTCATCTGCAAACTATCCCCTCCTTTTATAACAATCAGTCAAGTACTTGTGAAAACAAGGACCACCAACTTCTGAGCCTATTCTATAAGACTTGACTTACTCATTATTCATTTCTGACCTCAGTATTCGTTGCACAATTTCATTCACATGACCACATATTTTTCAAACACATACACATAAATCTAGCTATGCACATGGGACCACCGTGTGGGGCACAGTGGGCTGTGTTGACTTGCACAACCACCTTGATGAATCACCTCTATATAATGGCCTGCAAAAGAGGAGAGCCTCTATTGTTGCACAGTACCACTCTGTGGAGACTGGCGATCTTCTATGTGACCTACACACACAGTTAATACATGCACTACCACAGCCACACCAAAAAAAAAAAAGAGGCAGTGACCTGGGAATAAATTGCCCATGACCTTTATACACATCATGTTTAATGTGCAGCTCCCTGAGTGTGCTTGAGATGCTACAGCGATAAAATCCTCTGCTGTACATGACCGATGAATGCACAAACAACTTTCAACACAAAAATGCTCTTGAGTGAAGGGGCAGAGTATATTTCCAGTGTGAATGGCCATTCATGTAAAAGGAAACCACAAAATGACCATGTTTCCTCTCTGCTTCAGTGTTGAACCAGCATGTGCACATATGCAACCCGGAAACATGCAGACCGCCAGGCACAAAAAAAAAGGTGTTCTTAGAAATTAAATATGAAAAGCATAAAATATGCAGCCAGCTCCCACTATGCCAACGCTGCCTCTGACACAGGCTTTCTCTCCTCTGTTCCCACCGCATGTTTTATTCAGACCTGATATTCTAAAAGCTGAAATAGAACAATCTATTTCCCCTTGCACTCCTCACTTCTGATTTACTGATGAATATTTCAGAGGAATGTCAGAAAAGACAGAGAAACTCCAATCCGCAAGTCGGCTTCTGCCTCACCTCTCCCTCCTGTCTCCCGCCCCCCCCTCTCCCCCTCACTTTACAAGACAGCTACGTGATCCTTGTGCAAGACTCACTTAAGTAGCAGATTTGCTTAATTTTCTACATGATTTAACAATTTGTGGAGTGAGTGTTTAGGGGGACTGAGAAGGGCAGAGAGGGGAGTCGTTGGTCCAGGAGTGGAAGAAAGTGAAAAGATGGGGGCAGAGGGGAAGGACAGAGATAAAGAGAGGCACAGTGCTCAGGACAGGACTCCTGATATGAGTGGAGGAAACATATTGCCAAACAACAGAGTCTAAAATAATTAGGGACCAGGCAGTAAATCTGGTTCTGTCTCACAATGAATTCATATTTGAACTTTGAGTCAAACTTTAACTTTGATCCAAATTTAGATCACATTTTTAAAAAGTGGGGCAAAACATTTGACTTACTATATATTTGACATATATTTGATATCAGGAATTAGCAAATATTATAAAATAGATGTAGAAAAGCAGGTAAGTAAATTGTGGACATATGTGAAAGGCAAACATCTGCTCCTGCTCTTTCCAGTCCCTCATGCCTATTTATACCTGACTGGAATGCCAGTGAGTGAGTGACTGACACATACATACACACACACACACACACACACACACACACACACATGCACACAGCTTTACAGGCAGAGCTATTGTTCTCCTTCAGTCTAAGCAAAGTCATGTGCACTTGTACGAGATAGCAAGGAACCAGAAAGAAACACTGAGAGAAGCAGACAGAGGGACACAGTCAGGGAGTTTCTCTGTCTCTCTCACTCTCACTGTCTCACACACATGCGCGCACATGCACGCACACACACACAAGGAGGTAGAGTACAGATGGTACTCACAGTCTTTCAGTGTTGCGGGGGATACTCCTTGGCATGGTTTTGAGACCCAGTCCATGGCAGTCTACTGTGGTGCCGCTGCAGGCACACAGGGCTGGGCAGGCACTGGCTTTGCCCATGAGCAGGGCAGAGAGCATCACCACCCACATCCAGAGTGGCTGCCTGGCCAACCTGCCCATGCCTGCCCCAAAACAGCTACCTCTAACGGGCATGTTCGCCACCCTAAGCAGCCTGCTGCTCTTCTTCAATTATCCCCTACTTCTCTCTGTCCACCTTTCTCTCTCTGCTTCTTTGCAAAAAAAAAGAAAAGAGAACAACAACCCAAGAGTCCTGCTACGCCTCACGAGTCCTTTAAAATAATTTGATATGTGTGGTGAATATAAATAGAAAAAGAAACTGTAACAAATGCTAATATCTTCCTCTCAGCTCTGAAGCAAAGCACAAATCCTTTTTGATTTCTTTTGATGTAGGTTTGATATCCACCACAGTTTGCTGATGTTAAAAAAAAAAAAGCTGCCTTCGTTCTCTTAATTTTCTCCTTGCAAACTCTTCTCTCTTGTCTTTGTGGAGTTGCAGTGCTCTGGTCTGCACACGTCTGCGCCTCTGTCCTCCTCTCACTCAGTCCCGCTCCGTTCTGCTTGCCTGAAGAGAGAGGGAATAAGGAAAGAGCAGAAAGAAAAAAAAGCCAGTCTCTTTCTCTCTCTCTCTCTCTCTCTCTCCCTCACACACACATACACACACACACACCAGTCATCCATC
>OMNW01008387.1:15595-26775 GCA_900303245.1 Selene dorsalis
ACGGAGTTATTGTCACCCGTGGAAACCGGTCCGTACACCAAGACCTCATCTGTTAATAAATGGTTAAATTACTTGTTATAACTTTAGTCCAGTAAGACTGCTCAGTTAGATGTTTTAGGCTTTGCTTTTGTTGTGTTCACATAAAATCAGTCAGTCAGTCAGAAAACTTTATTTGTCCCGCAAAGGGTATTACATTACATTACATTACATTACATTATATTATATTATATTCAATTTTAAAACTTCTTGTCTTACCAGACACTATGCCCACAATCTCAAACACTACGGTGAAAAACACAGCAAGAGTTGATGGAATCATAAGCGCTGCAATACAACATAAATGTTCTGTCTGTTATAATCTCTCAAATGTACCAGACAAAAAGATGAAGGTTATTTGAAATATACATTCTTCTTTGGGTGAAGAATGACAAGTTTCTTACAACGAAAAGGTCTATAGAGGGCTGCTCCACATCCCACACCAAAGCAGACTGCATAGAAATGGTAATATTTGTCTGAAAATATGAAAAATATATTAGAAATGACCCATATCATTTAGAAAGGGGTGAATTTATTTTAAGTTATTGAATGTAAACTAGTGTAGACTTTTGTAGTTCTACATACAGTGTTGATAAAAGCCAGAAATATGATCCATTCCATATACCTGAAAAAGAAACACTGTTGTGATTTCCTGGTAGAGACACAGTAACACAAACAGTCTGATAGATAAACACAAAGAATGGGGGAGAGACAGTGACAGCAGCACAAAGAATATACAGTATCACAATAGGGTTATATATATAGAGACAGAGAGTGTGAAAGAGAGTGGATTACCATAGGTGGAAGATTGTGAGACCAAGTTCAGCTGCAGGCAGGTGTAGTAACACAAAGTTATTCAGACACTAAGAAGACAACTTCCTGGACCCGGTCAAACCACTTTGCCTGACTACTGTAGATAAACAGAAGGGAAGTCCCAGATAAGAATGTTTTGCTTTCACATTCATATGCTCTTTTTGCCCACAGTCTGTCTCAAAGCTTAAGTTGGTGAGACTTTGAGACAATGGATCAATTATTTGTGCCATTTATTACATTAAGGATAAAAAAAACTACTCCCCCATATTTGATGTCATTTTAAATTGAAAATGTTTGGCTTTGGGGATTTCAGTCATCAGAAAGAGATATTTTAAAACTTAACAATGGTCTCTGGGAATTTTGTGCCCTTTTCCATCCTTTTTTTCATACTTGTTTTTGTTTTAAAACAAAACTCCACCCACACCAGTATATCTTTCCCCGAATGAGGGAATAAGTTACGTCTGTGAAATTCTTATTTAAAAAAGAAAATAGATATTTATATAATTCTACACCTTATGTAACTAGGCTATATGGTAAAACATAAAAACGGTAAGAAGGGGAATTATGAAATAGAAAACTATAAATGGCTTGATAAAAAAAAAAAACATTCGACTGGTCTTTCAATGAGGAAAATAATAAGTGTTTGCGGTAAGTCATTTCTTTCGTGTCTGTGAAGTTGTAATTTGATTGTAGAGTCTCTAGATGGCAGTGTTGTAATGATATCTTCAGCAAAATCAGGTTTGCCCGGGGCCGCGCAATGCATTCTGGTACTTGAAGTGAATGAGGGGGGTGAAGCGCGTAGTGGAAAGCGATTGCATCAAATTTGCGTTGAAATGATTGCTGCACTTGAACGCAGGGTACGTGGGTATGTGGCCGTATTCATTTTTTAGAGGACTAATTTAATGGCGGGATAATGTATAAAATTAAAAGAATTCGGACTACAAGACACGATACTCCATTTCAGAAGGGGGCGGTAATGTGCGCAGAAGATATTTGCCACCCGCCAAAAAAACAACACTAGTAACAGCAGCCGAAGAAGACGCTTTTCCCAATCGATGATCTCAGCTGAAGTTTCCTCTGTCAGCTTCATGAGGAGGATAAAGAAACTCCTCGAGAATGATAAAAGTGTCGTCTAGACTGAGCGTTGTCGAAGCCCTTGGTGGAAAAAGACAAAGAGAAAGGCCAAACACTATTTAAGTCCCAACAATGCGGTTCAAACAAAGACGGGAGTGATTTGCTTTCTCGGTGCTTTTCTCCGCTGCTCCTGCTAGCCAGGGCTGGGTCCCGTTACAGCTCCGAGTCGGCGGCTCGCCAAGATGTCCACGGAGGAGCAGGAATATGCCGACGCCGTGCTGGTGACGGAGGCCGGGCCCCAGTGGCTCCGAGCCGAGGTGGAGCGTCTAACCCGGGAGCTCCGAGAAACGACACATGAGAAGATCCAGGCGGCTGAGTACGGGCTGGTTGTGCTGGAGGAGAAACAGCAGCTCAAGCAGCGATTCGATGACTTGGAGACGGAGTACGAGACGGTCCGACAGGAGCTGGACCAGCTGAAGGAGGTAAATCCCGGGTCAGAGCCACGCAGCCGGACACGTTGGTGGTGGCTGTAATGGATCATTTATTGGTATGTGGAGACTGTATGCAACGTAGCGAGTCTTGTGTTGTAGCAGCAGGCTGCACCGGGTTGGACGTGTCAGTCTGGATCACAGGCTGTAATCAGAACCACCGGGCTATAAGTGGTGTAAGCTGTCACTGAGCCCAGTGTCTGAAGCTCAGCCAGAACCTGACCCCAGGACTGCCAGAACCATAAAGATCCAACAGCTGTGACTTGTTTTGCTGAACACCCCTGTGCAGATTATCCTATGGTATTCAGATGTAAGAAATAAGATTAGAATTAAGGAACTGAATAGCATCATTACTTGATGGTCACTTGTCCATACTTGCTGTTGATGTGTGAGGTGGAGGCCTGTGTCATACATCAGCAGCTGCACAAGCTTGCGTCAAACGCGTGCCTATGTGGCCAAGCTGCTCTTGGTTCACAGAGGGTAAGAAAGGATATATGGTTCAGAGTCGTTCTGCAGTTGAGTCCCTGCTGCTATTCTACACCCTCCGGTCTGTGAGGAGATCTAACACAGCTACAACAGCATCTGGTTTCCTTGAATATCCACTAGCTGCCATATTCTTGGTATTCATCAGTGTGTCTGGGACAAAAAAGACTGTGGCTCATATGGCAAAGAGGTTTTCTTCCATTTTCGTGATCCTAACATCCAGCTGCCTGAAACTGGATTTACTCTCACTGTAGAATTTGTGATAACTCTGCTGAAGCCATACCAATCTATTTTCATACCCATTACTAGGACTCTGGCATTTGAAATGATTTCATTCTCACTTGTTTGTACATGCTGGTCTGTATCTTCTCCCCTGATTCCTGAAGTAGTGATTGAGTATATCATGCGTCGCCATCTCTGACAATTACTGGAGCCAAAAATTGAACTAATTGAGGAAGAGCCTCGACAAATCTGATTTGGGCTGAGGAAAAGCAGAAAGCACCACAGCTGCATGCAAGCCCTGAATACACCTGTCAGCAGTACCATCACAATGTAATACTAAAAATCTTCTCCAAATGCATTGTTAACAGAGTTTGTTTATAAAATCCCCACACTGACACTGAGAAGAAATCACACCAGTTACTTCAACCCTAACTTGTGGGAAATTCTGACTTGATCTCAGGAGAGAAGTTGGGGTTTTCCCTTCTTCTTCTTCTTCTTCTTCTTACAGTCACTTTATCAGCCTTTAGAGGAACTGCAGCTGGGGGCACTTCCACATTGGCTGTTGTGGTTATCACTTATTGACTAAATCTCCATTGTTAGGTTTTAAAAATGTATTGGATCTGTCTGTACTGGCCCTCAGCCAGTCAACGTTCTGAGCTGCTGTTTTAAATCCATAAGACTGGATATAGAAGTCCTGCTCAGACAGAAATCATTACTTAGCGGACTTGTTTATCAACTACACACTTTTATTATCAATTTGGTTATACGCTCCCACAGTGCACTGACTTCCTGTTATATAACACCAACCAAATATGACAGTAAACTGATTGACAGTTATCTGTCATATTTGATTAAAAAAAAAAAAAAATCAATAACTTCTCACCCTGACCCTGAGACTGCTTGGCACTCTTGTGCTTGAGACATAATTAGAATGATGAATTAATCATTGCATAGGTTGCAGATTAATTTATCTGACCCTGTTCTTTGGAAGTCTTTGAATTCCTTATACTTAGTTGCATCATGATTTTCACCCACATCATCTTTTTAAAGACGTAGATCACAGTCCAGTCATGAAGTGACTCAGGGTTGCCGTCATTCTTCTGGTATCTCATGACAGTGACTGTTGCTTCCTTCTTTTAGGAGGGTATGTCACTGAGGCTAATGTAGGAATGTAAGTCATCCATCAGCACCTCTGTCTGTGTTAAATCTCCTGATCAATGTATATCATGACTGACACCTCAGTTTGTAAGACTGTGGAGGGGGTTATGGGAAGGAGAGCAGCAGCTCTGTGGGGGCTTTCATGACTGTGTTTGACAGTTACTGTGACATCATTAGTTTGGCCCAGTGTCAGTAGATGTTGGCTGTGTATCTAGAAGCCTTTAAGTCAGATGCCTGTAGCGCTCTGACACCAGTGTTTTCATCCTATTAACCTGCTCTTGTATTAACCTGACAGTGTTTTAATACTGTTAACCTAATCCTAGACACTTTCCTGTCTACGGTGCCTTCAGAAGTATTCACACCACTTGAACTTTTCCACATTTTTGTCACTTTACAACCACAAACTTATGTATTTTATTGGGATTTTATGTGATCGATCAACACAAAGTAGTGCATCATTGTGAAGTGACAGAATTCATGCTGTCCAATTGCAGTTAGTGTTTGCTATGGCCTCCTTCCATGCTGTGCTGGTGTGTAATATGAACCCCATGAAGCAAAACGTAGCAGCAGGATGACACAGTACTTATGACTCTTGAGACAAGGTCCTCTGCAACTGGGCTGTCCATATAAACTAGTGATATGATATGAAACCTTTAAATAAGCACCCCATGGTCAGTGTTTCTGTGGCTCTACATGTGCTGTGTGAGAACTTCCATGCAAACATTCACAGCAGTGGTTCATTTTATAGATCTCATGCTGTGCACTTTTCTCTGGGTTTATTTTAACTGTTTATATCCCTAACAACATGTATTGATGGTTTTGAGTGATCCACTTAATATGGTTTTACAGCTCCTTTCTGTAGCCTGTTTCTGTAGCTCTAGCACGCACAGGTCGTTTAGCCAATCAGAGGTCAGAGTTCAACCATATACAGCTGTGTGCATGCTTGTACTTCACGGAGCGTTGTGACCAGACAGATAAAGGAGTGTTATTGGCCGAGTAAAACTGATTTCAACGTGTCACGAGACCAGAGACCTTCCCAATCATGGAAAAATAACCAAAATTGCATTTTTCATGCCATGGGCCATAACGTATTGTTGCCCCTATTATGATACACATCGTATCACCAGATTCTGGCCAATAGTCGTTGATGCAGGGAGAATTTGTTCTGATGTTCATCCTCTCTGTGTGTCTCCAGGCCTTTGGACAGGCGTACTCAACCCACAGGAAGGTGGCAGCCGATGGGGAGAGCAGGGAAGAGTCACTTATCCTGGAGTCTGCCAGTAAAGAGGCCGTGTACCAGCAAAGAGTCCTCGACTTACAGACTGAGCTCCGACAGGCCAAAGCCTCCCTCACCAGTGCACAGGCTGAAAATGATCGCCTGTCGGCCATTGCCCTGGAGATGAAAGAGGTAATATTTCAGTTTCATTTCTTTTTCACCCTTAATTGTCTTGTTGCTCTGATTTTTGCCCACCAGTCAACACGCAGTATTGATGAAATGAAAACGCGTTTTCAGACATTTCTGCAGAGTTAAAAAAATTTATTTTTAAACCAGAAGCTGTAATTTCCACAAATCCTGATTTATCAAACACCATCATTAATCAACCCAGTCAATGAAAACTGGCTTTTACTGTCATTTAGTTTTTTATGTACTTTGTGTACAGTAACCTTTATGGTGCTGGTTGTGTAGACATACACATTTATACTCATCATCCACTTCTCTTAAAGAAGAACTCTGCAGGATTTCCACCTCAACTTTGCTGCATTTTGACCTTAATTAAACAGCTTCAGTGACTGTGATGGTTAAATAAATGACTTGTAACTTGTTACAGGGAGAATGGAGGCTCTCTGTCTTCCACCTAGCGTCTCTTGGCTGAAAACCAACCTTGTAAGATCAGAATTTTTTCCTTCTTGCCCTGCCAGACAAGTACTTCTCAAATCTACTTGCCCCATCTAAATTCTTACTTGCCCCACCTAAGAAGTTCTTTTTCTGGCTGTGTGGTGCAGATGTGTGAAATTGAATGCAATTTCACATTATTTGACAGGGCCGTACGTTAACTTTTTGAGCACATAGCACTGGTGCTACAGAGGTTGATAGTTTTGTAGCACAGGCTGGAAAAGTTGTAGCACAGGTATAACACTGACTAGGCATTTCATCACTTAAACACACAGGCAAAGGATATTAATGCATACAACGCACACAAAAGACTGACACTTAGTGTTTTGTTAGTAATGGACATTAGGAATAAGCAGCAAGTCCTACTTTTTAATCATAGACTCCCTATTGAAATCAATGTTAACAGCTGCATTCACTCTCTTTCTATCACAACTCAGCAGTCTTCTGTAGTGGCCATTGTCAGAGCTAAAATGTGTCCACCAAAAGAGACCACCAACAAGGCTTTAGGAGGAACTTGTGAGATGTGAATCATATTATTCAGCTCCTATTTAACAGTTAATCCTGACTTTGAATAAAATCTGTAAAAACAAACCATTAGTATAAATTTCATTGTGCACATATACATATATGCACAATGAAATGCATAGTCCACCCTTACACTTCAACAAATTAAAAGTATGTTATACAGTTATTATTGGTAAGTTATGTCTCTATTAATGCAGTTTAAATAGAAACTACTGTTACTATTACTGAAGGATGCAGTTTAGCTAAAGGCTGCACTTCAATCAACATCACAGGCTTTGTTGTGAATGGAGAACTTTGTCCTCCTGAGGCTGACGAACATCTGACAGACCACCAGCCACCACATGAAACACTCGCGGTCGCAGAGATAGTTTACAGCTAGTCTGGTAATCACTGTCACCGACATTTCCCCCTCTCGTCTGTGCAAAGAAACACCAGCCAGTTTTATCTGATCACAGGAAGAGTGGGGCGGCTCTTCACAGAGCGTTGTTGCACGTGTGCTACTGTAGCAAATGAATTCATCGCACTGACATTTTTTTCATAGCACGTCCGACGCACTGTACAGCTCTGTTTGACCAGCAGCAGTTACACCCTCAGTGCCCTGTCTGAACAGTTGAGCCACCTGTTCACTGCCTGATCACAGTTGAAATCTAACTGAACCGAATGTGATTGAACATCTTACGTCTTAAAAAATTCTGAGTTGGTGCTGCGCAGGTTCTGCTGGCCCGCCGGCTATTTTTACTTGCCCCGGGCAATCGGGCAACCGTTAATGTCGGACCCTGCCATGGACTGTGTTCTCACTGGCTTGTTAAAAAGAAATGCACAGGGCCAGGAGGGGGTTTAGCAAAACAGAGGAAAAGTGACCGGACTTGCATAGTTCCCCTTTAACTTCTGGTCAACATATAATCCAGTTTCAGTGGTTTTCACGCGTTTCAATGCTGTAATATGAATCTGTCACCTTTAAAAACATAAATGATTCTTTGTCAGTTATAATAGAAATGGTATGAAAGTAAGTGAAGCACATTGAGGTTGTGATTTACAGTGTGACATCACCAGTGGTTGTCTGGTGAAGTTGACAAAGTTAGTGCTTGCCTTGTGGTGGGGGAGGGTCAGTTTGCACTGAGCCCAGCAGGAAAGATGATGTCATGGTCAACTGTGAGTGACACAAAAGATGTCCTCTCTCTGCCAGGGCCCTCTGTAGCCTGCAGTGGTAAGTGGACCATGTCCTCCTTCCATCATCACATCCCCTGCCAAGATGTTTCCCCTGTGGTCTGCCAGACATGCTGACACGCTGATCTTCATTTCACAGTGACGAGACAATTGCAAGGTTGTTGTTTGAGCTGTCTGGGTGATGTTTCACTTAACTGAAGGTGGTGAATGTCAGTTTCCATTCATGCTAATGCATGCCGCCACAACACTTTCCCCTCTCTTCCTGTGTACAGAGTTCGGAGCTGGCGGAGCTGCAACGCTGCCAGCTACGTGATGACATCAGAGAATACAAGGTACGAGAGGCTCGTCTGCTGCAGGACTACAGTGAACTTGAGGAGGAGAACATCTCTCTACAGAAGCAAGTGTCCGTGCTGAGACAGAACCAGGTAAGACAATTGAGACTGAACACTATCCTCACTTTATTACCAATCTTGAACTGGGAGGAAATTATGGTGAATGTTCTATTTACATTGGAAATCAGAATTTGGAGCTCAGAGTGACATCACCTCAGAGAAAAGCGCTTTCCGGTTGAAAAACTGACACAAAGTCAGAAAAATTGACAATTAATAATAACAAAATGAAATACAACAATTTCATACTTGTAGGTGTTAGATTTCAATGCTGAAGAATAAAGTTTTGAAAAAGCCTTGCAAACTTCCAACAAAAACATGTAACAAGCTGTTAGCCACTGCTAGCCACTCTTAGCACTGCTATTTTGATAGGAAACTCTAGGCCAGGCATGTCCAAACTATGCTGCAAAGGGCCGTGTGGCTGCAGGTTTGTGTTCCAGCCAATCAACTGTCTGAACACTCAGATCAGTTGATTTAATGAGTCAAGTCTGGTGTGCTGCTGTTTGGTTGAAATAAAATCCTGCAGCCACACCGGCCCTTTGTGGAATAGCCTGGACACCCATTACATGAAAAATAAAATATACAGTAAAACTGCAGTGTTGGTGGGATTTGTCCAACTTTGCGAGACTTTGGAGATTGGATTTGGGGGTGCTCCAGATTAAAATTCTGCATTGGAGCTCGGAAATTCAGACTTCCGAGTCCAACTATAACACATCAAAAGTAGTAACCCACATTACTGCTTTTAGATCAGGGGTGTCGAACACGAGGCCTGGGGGCCAAAACCGGCCCACCAGAGGGTCCAGTCTGGCCTGTGGGATGACTTTAAAGTGTGAAAATTAAATAGAAGACAGAAGAGACATAATACTGTTGAAATTGCACATATTTTTCTCAAGAAACTGCAGGTTGTTCATTGTGTTTGGTAAAAAGATTCATTAAGGGAAGAGTCTGCAGGATTTTCCTAAAAAACTAAATATAGACTTATACAAAAGAAATCCTGCTTAATCATCAACTATGGGCTTCTACTCATGTGTGGTGATGACTGTGTCTGCAGAGCCCCCCCACCTCCTCCCGCCTGTATTTGGATGTTTTGATGTAGACAGGACGTTTCTGGGCAGGAGTCAGTGTTTTCTCCTCAGCCAGTGACAGAGCGCAGGTGAAGTTGGGGCGTGCAGCGCGAGTAGGTCCCGCTAGCACCCACTAGTTCGTCACTAGCACCCGCTACCTTGTCATTAGCACCCACTAGTGGTGGCAGCCAGCACCCGCTGCTAATACCCGCTTCTGTGCTCACCGCGTCACGGCATAGCCCTCAAGGCTCCTGTTGCCGGTGACGGGCAGCACTTCACTTGGACTGTATTTCCTTTTCTTTGCAGTCCTGACAGCTTCTCCTGCTCCTGCTGTCAGGGGCAGGAGCCGTGCACTGTGGAGCCCAATTTGAATGTTGTGTTTGCAAACTGCAATGAACAAACCTTTGGACTCTACCTTTAAGAAGAGAATTTTAAAAACAAATAATGTTATGTGTAGGGACTTCTCCCATAATGTATGCACCTGCGCTAATATTTATTCGTTCAGTGCATTCTTTTGTTTCTTGTCATTGTCTGTCTGTACGAGCAGTACCTCAGGTTTTAGCCTGACAATTTTTGACGTCACCAGGCTGAGGAAATAGTCTGATGAAGCTGCCTCAACTACCTTTTTTTTTGTTTTGAGACAGAAGCTGACAAAATTGCGGGTGATATCTGAGTGTGAATTATTTGCTGTTTCTTTTGTGGAATTGTTTGATGGATGTCCAGCTCGATATTCAACATTCAACAGTCAACATGTGCGTTTGTCTTGGACAAAAGACATATATCACTCTTTTCCCTAAATAAGGGAGTCAAGGCAAAAAAAAAAAAAATAGATTTACTTTTTTAATTTATTTTTTCCAGCTCCCCACTGTAGAAACTTTATGCAACCAATTCTTTTTAAATTTACACTTCAAAGAGATGTGTAAGCATGCAAAGCTACTTTAAGAGAAACTGGATTAAGTTCAAATCCCTAGAAGATGGTTTCCCACTGCTATCTTAGTCTTTCTGATACTTATCTGTCCTGCTAATTGTACTACTGTAGTAAATTCACTGTCACAGCTGGAGAGAAGAGCCTTCTATTGTATCGATTTTATGATTTTTTGTTTCTCTGTGTGGAGAGAATTTAGTTTCTTTTTTTCTTTCTAAGAGTGATGGTAATCCTGGAGATGTGGTTTTTAACCCCTGGGCTATAATTTGCTACTATTTTTAGCTGGATGATGTCTCCGGTTGTTTCTCCAGTGATATGGCTTCATCTGGCAGATATGGATCTCGCTGTGCTGGCAGCAGGACAACAAATGTCATGGAATATTACCATGCTGTAAATTCATCATGTGTTCCCTCAGCATTCTTTATTTATATGAAGACATTTTCTGTTGGACCACTTATTGAACAGTGAAACAGATTCTGGACGTGCATGTTTACTGTACCAATTGGTCACTCATGTGGTCACTGTGTGTCTGTGTCTATAAGAACTGCCTGTACCTGAATCATAGTAACTTTATGAAAGGTTTTGGTTATCACAGTTTCAATCTCAAAACACATGAGTAAATAAGCTGGTACCAATAAATCTACTAATGGCTACTCTATTTATTTGTCTAATAACTAAGAAAATTTTTATTGATATTTGATTTTGAATCATCTGTATAAAAAAAAAAATGAAAAGAACGACAAAGCATGTACCTTCTGCTCTTGATAACCACCTTTCGTTTATTTGGGTGAGTTCTGTTTCCGTCTCTTTTCAATAGAAACCAGATAAAGCTAGCAGGTGTCTGATGCCTCGAATTGTGCTTGGACCCTATTTGTACTGTTGATGAAGTATGGTTCTGTTCTGAGCATTATTTGTGGTTTTGAGTCACGGTAGGCTCTTGGC
>OMNW01008387.1:30631-45631 GCA_900303245.1 Selene dorsalis
TGGATCTTGATCCAAACATCAAATGGCATAAACCACCCATTTTGATCGGAAAAAAAAAATCTTTCCGAATGAGCCTGTTCGGATTAAAATTTTCCAATCCACGTGTTTACATGATGCAGTTTTATTCAGATGGGCATTTATTCCTATTTTATTCTGATTATTTGTGTCCATGTAACCATGGCTTATGACAACCACGGTCGATCATCCATGGTCCTATAGGTGCAGTATTTGAGGAATCAATTGGATGAGTAGGTAGAAGATTTTTAATTTCAATGTTATTTAAGTTGGAGGACTTTTAAAATTAGATCCATTAAAAATCTTCACAAAGAAAGAAATAAGTAAGACTTGTGTAAGACCTTCATTAGATGTAATTGAGTTCAGTGATTTTATGCTGTATTTTAATATGTGGTGTTGGTATGGTTGCTACCTTGGTCAGGCCTCACTTGTATAAGAGGTTGCTTTATCTCAAAGAAGCTTCCTGGTAAAATGAAGGCTATAAATGTAACATTAGTAAAGGAATACAATGAAGATAAAAGCATAAGATGGTATCATAAAAGAACAAAATGTAGACAGGTACAGGAAAACACGAGAAACATGTGTGAGGGAAAAAAAGGACATACTGAGGAAAGACTTAAAAGCTAATGCTGATCTTGGAAGCTAGGCTGGGTATTGGCCACTAACCCTCGGTATTAAGATGTGTTTGAAGACGACCTCCCCTGCTGGATAGAGGCATCAGTCAACCTTATAGAGATCTAGATCAACATCTCCAAAATCTCCTGTCTAATTTACATCAATCTGATTTTGCCATGACATCTGTTAACCACACATCTGCATACTGTCAGGTCAGGGATAAGTTATGTGCCAGTGCCCAGATCAGCCAGTTTTTGTTTTTTTTTACTCTTCTATTGAACTCTACATGTTTCCAAATCTCCACTAAATCTTAAATCTTGATCAGTAGTTTTGTTTTTGTTTTTTTTGTTTGTTTTTGTCAGGGGCTCTGAGTCTGATCCGTGCCTCAAATTTGTCATAAAGCCAAATGGTATTATGACAGTGGGGATTTGCTCATTGTTCTCATTTTCTCTGTTTGCCACTTGTCTTGCACACAGACTCTGAGACACATGAACTAGTGCATTCACAACACATACACCTTGTTGGACTTTAATTGCTTTTTACAAACCAGTGCCTGGAGTTTCACTGTCTAACCAGTTGGATTGCAGTTAATTGTATTTTTATTATTTATTTTTTTTTGTCTCTCAGTGTTACAGCACACATACCACAGTGTGTATTTAAGTCAGAGGACAGAACTGTAGCTTTGTGAGTGTGTGATACCAGCCTTATTTACATGGCTCTGTGTGAATTCTGAAAAAAGAAAGGAAGTCAAGGCAGATACTGTGCCAGCTGCTCTGGTACAGACAGCCCGCTCTGGGCTTCAGTCTGAGGAAATCCTCACTCATCTATCAGCATATCAGAGCACAGGATACTCTATTTGGCTTGATGATGGCTATTGATATGTTTTGTCATTGACTATAGTAATATTTAAAGGGGACATATTTTTCTTTTCCAGCTTTTCAGACTTATAAATATGTTTAAAATGTTGGATAGTGGTTCAAAAGGACGTGGAAGTGCCATATCATGAGGTTTATGCATTTGGAGGTGAGCCCTGCCAGCTGTTTTGAATGGCTCTGCATGCTGTGTTTCACTGTCTTTTTTTAACATTGATGTCCCAGTGACGTCCCTACATGTCCATGCCAAGGTGCTCTAGGCCTGTCCCACCCCCTCAGCTAACGTTACCATTCAGACACATCTTGAAGTAACCTCTGTTCATGAGAAACTTCAGGCTGTCCAGTCTCTACCTCTGGATCGGATTTGGGATCCAACACATATGGCTGTGTTTCATACGTTGACATTTTCAAAGTTTAGTAAAGTTTGCTGTTTACTCTCAACTCGTGCACTGGCAAAATGAGGAAGTGGGGCTCAGCTGCCGTTCGGAAGTCGGCGAGAGTGTGACCAATCACAGTGGAGTGGGCTCGGTGGGAGGTGGACATGGACAAGGGCCGGGGGGTGGAGTTAATTACACAGACTATTTTCGCCAGATGCAGGAAATACAAGGAAGCGATGCAGTGAGAGGCACAGCGTCCCGGAGATCTACAAAGCTTTCTGTGCAGGCAAGAGTGTGTAGCTGCTCTAGAGGAGTCCAAAATCAAATTCAAGGGCCCGAAAATGAGTACAATAGGTCCTCTTTAATGAAACTTGATGCACAGAGGAGCAAATGAGGGGTGGTACAATCAGTCAGCAATTGAGTCAGACTAGTGTTAATCTCAAGATGCCCTTTCTAATAGGGTATACCTCACAGCATCACATGGTTACATCATCAATTTATTGAACAATTTCCCAAATAAAGCTAGTCTGTGTGTAGGTACTGTAGGTTACTTAAACTTGGAAGTAATCACGTATCTTATCTGACTTCAATGATATGTGTCTTCGCTTTTCCCATAGCTCCAACTCATCCTTTATCTTGAACATGGCTTTAGGCAGACTTCTGCTTTTTCCTGCATTGTTATTTATAAAACCGGATTACTGATTACTGAGAATAGGGGCAGGTTGTTCTTGACATTATGAGTCATAAAAGAGACTGTGCACTGAGCTGGTGTTACAAACCAAAGTTTGATTTTGCTTATGCTAGTAGATATTGCATTGTATGTACATGGTTTTTGTGACTAGCCAAATACATCAGCAGCTTTTCTCCTGTTGGAAATGTAATCCAGGTGGCACCGTGTTTCCTCTGTTGCCAGTTAATTTGATATAAATCTGATTTACCAAAGACAGGATTGTATCTTGTGTCCTCTATAACCTGAGATATGAAATGTTAAAGAAAAGTTAAAGACATAGGAGCGGCTGCTAAATTTGTTTCATTTTATTTATTAATCGTGTTAATGTTTGGTCAAAGGCCCGTGCCTTTTATAGACTACATGACAGTTCCGCTGTTTCTCAAACTGAGGACATGTCAGTGAGCCATGACTCAGAGGAGATGCTTCAGAGACAGCTGATATCCCTCCTGAAGGATTAATATGATGGAACAAGTCATTTCACTGCTCATAAAAAATGGCTTTTAAAGGACAGGTCTATGTTGTTTGAAGTCTTGAGTGTATTGATCTTATACTCACTACCCAGTGTGCAGTGTGTATATATATATATATATATATTTCTGAGTAACATAAGCCAGTTATTCAGTTATATTTCTTTTAATTTTTCCTACCTCTTCCTGCCTAAATGTCCCACCCACATACACACACACACACACACACACTTGTTTGATGTATGATGACTGAATTGTGATGATGAGCTTGGCTGGGTGATTGTTGTGTTACCTGCGGAAAATACCTGAATGTCAACGTGTGTCCTTAAATTCGTGTTTGATGTCTTGGACAATGAGAGCAGCTTCAGTTTGGGTTGCAGAGTGAACATCAGAACGTGTAATTGTTCTCTGAGGACTCGATTAGAAACATAAACTTGTCATATGACCATGGCGATTCACGAGATGACCTCGCAGCATACTTCTCCCCATTGTCTGTCACCTGCTGTGCGATGCGCCCATTGATGCACCCCGCTGCAGCAGACACGGGCATCAGCAGAAGGACAGGTACATGATGTCACATGGAAGCGCAGCATTTAAAGGATAAGTTCCGTTTTTTGCAACCTGGACCAACCTGTTGTTGTCATCTGGGGTTTTTTACAGGGCTTTTCACTGACCTACGACTTCGGCAGTGGCACGGAAGTGACATCATCGAAGTCGTAGGTCAGTGAAAAGCTGTGTAAAAAACCCCGGGTGACAACAACAAAACAACTCCGAGCCGCTCTGAACTCACAGGGGAATAGTGCTGGTGATTCATAACAACATATTGGTGAAATGAAGGAGTTTCGCGGCAGATAATGTCTTATTTAGACGCTGCATCGTTGCCCCAACAACTACCGTTATATTGATGTACATAGATGGATCTAAATATCTTCTGAAGGACTCCAAGTTACACCAAAGTTGTTCGGGTGAGTAAATGAACGTATTTTATGCTAGAAATAAGGTCCAGGTTGTAAAAAACGGAACTTATCCTTTAAGGTTTAGAAATGCCTGGGGAAATGTAGCTTCTGTGCTACCGTGTTACTTGATCAGTAAAATAGCTTCACTACTGAAAAGCCATTTGATGTAGAAAACAGCGACGTTACGACGCTACTGAGAAATGTAGTATAACTAGTAACGCCGCTACTGCCCAACACTGCCTGTGTGTATTGAGTCTCTGTCATTTACCTATACAGCAACCTCTCAACAGTGAGTCATTTAGAAGAACAGGGGTTCTTGTCCCATGGTGGATTTGTTTTGGGATGTGGTTCTGCTTGATGACATGTGCAAAGGGACACAACAGGGATTGGATTACTCTTCCATCTCAACACTCACTCTGCTAATTGGCCCGCCCATTTGGCTGTACTCCCAATTTACAGATGTTCCCGAAATGCCTCACATCCAGTCGATCTGTAGACACGAGCTAGGTGAGCTGCACTCAGAGAAACCTTTAGTTACTATTGCTGTGCAACTCAGGTGCTCTAATGTTTGTTGGTTTGAAAAGAGTAAATAATGTGTCTAAAATGTATCAACTCTCCAGTGCGAAGCCTCTCTGGCTTTTAGAGGCTGCAGATTGTGTCCTCACTGCTCGTGTCATGCATTGGGTGGATGGCTGTCCGCAACCTAGAGAAATTTCATCTCTTTCCTCATCGAATTGGAAATATCTCTCTGCGGTTATCTGTGTCTCTCAGTTGTAAAGGAAAGAAGCTGTCAAAGAACAGGAGATCTCTATGCCATGATCCTGACAGAGTTAAACATACAGGGTGAGGCGCATGGTGGCGAACCGCGCGCAGTCATAATTTCGTCCCGTGCAACACCAGTTGCAGTCAATTTGGCAAGTTGGTAGACCGAGGTGCACCAAGATGGGTGTGGCGGAAACTGTGATGCAACATCTCTCTCAGCCAACCACAAACAGCCTTGGCAGTGGTTGGTTGGTTTGTGGAAAAGGGTGTTGTTGTTTTTTACGGTTTTCAGTGTATCAGGACAAACCTGATCAACAGTATTAGTAACCTCCTCCCAGAGTACTTTTGTTTCATCAGTCCGTGGAGGGTGGAGAGCTTGGACCTCCTGGACCAAAACATCAGTCTCCTCCTGGGAAAAGTTTGGTCATCTGGCGATATAAAATGACAAAATTGCACCCGCAGTGCATTTAAAGGTGAGGGGAGGAGCTCATTTGATTGGTGAAGATCTGAGAAGGCTGTGTTAAACCCACTCACGCCCTCTCCCCTTCCACTTTCCCATTTGCGCCGGCAGGAGGGAAGGGGGCGGGAAAGAGGAGTACTTGTGCCAGGGTGTGCAGCACACGAAAAATTGCAAAGTACACCTGGACTCACCCTGTTGGTGCGCCTCATTTGCACCTGGTCTACGAAATTAGAGCCCACAGTGTTTTCTTATTCAACAGCCATGCAGATAGTTGATTATAACTGCCAATATCCAAGATATCTGTCTCACCAGCACAGGCCACACCTCCCCTAGAAAAAACATAACTATGTGTAAATATGCACACAACTTACAGCATTTTAACTGTAAAATATAACATATTATGGCAAGAATTCAGTTGCAAACATTTAAATTGCATTGATTAAATTGCACCTGCATACACCACAGAAAACACTTAACAGCACTGCATCCTGCAGAATGCTAAATTACCTGCTGTTGCATACCAACAAATGACTCAATCTGCTTTAATGCCATGGAGACATATAGAACCTTCTCTATATGTCGCAAGGTATTAGTTTAACAGCTTTGATTTAATAATGGCTAAAGATGTGAGAAATATAAACACTTGAATTCTCCCATGGAGAGGTAGAGTAACTGATGGTGGGTGAGCAACAGTAGCCTGTTTCATAAGGATAAAGCTTACTGGTTAATTTACACCACTCACAGACAACACCCACCTTTCTCTGTGAAGCACTGCGTGACATACTGTCGCCCACAGTTTTCTCTCTCCTGGCGCTGTTATCTTTCCTTCTATTTTTGAAGCCCAGTTTCACTTTAGGAGGCAGAGACCTGATGCTCCAAGAGCTCCTGGCCTGCAGTTCAATGCTAGTTTAGTACTGTTTGCAACAGATTTCGGAGCAAGTCCAAATCATTTCATGCACATGTAGGGGAGGACAGAAATGGGCTGGTCAGTCTCATGTTTATCTCATTCTGCTGTATGAGGACAGGTAAATGATTTAATATTACAGAAAACTACCTGAAGTTCTGAAAAATGTTAACACCCTTGTCAGTCATACGCTTTTAAAATCATCCTGAAGCTCTCTGCCAGTGATACTAGTTTAATAGACTTCAAGTTTCTGTCTCATTTCTCAAGGCTTTAAAGGATTTCTTCAGCCACCCAAGACCATGGCCCAGAAAAAGCTGTTTAATGTTGATGTCCTAGAGTTTGACATTTTAATTCCACTAGATATGGTGAAGTACTCATTGCTGCAGTGAGTATCTTTGCTCCTGGAATGCATTTGTGACTCACTGTCATGGTCTCATTCACCACAGTGTGTTTTATGAAACATGTATCCCTAAACATGAGGATTTATTCCGATTGTACATCAGGTGTTGAACTTTAACCAGGTTACATAACTGAAAAAATCTGATTTTCAGTGGATGTTCCAGAGGTAGAGGGAACTGTTACATTACCTCACAGTATTTTCAGTCTAGCAATCATCTTGACTCCACTTTACAGTATATGCTGCCATATCAAGTCCACCCACACTGAGGCAATGAAATGTGCTTTATGTGTGTTTAGATTTGTATTTTGTGTATTTGCCTCACAGCAAAGATTGGCATTGCATTCTACAAAGGTTCCTTGATCAGGCCTAAAACTAGGATGTCATCTTTTTACATGGTACATGCCTTAGCCCACTAAGGCTGGCAGAACATTCAACATAGCATTTTTCCACTCCTAGCTGGAGGTTTTGTGAGACACATCTTCACATTCACAGCAGCAGCTTCTGTTCAGATCATATGGATTTGAAAATCAAATCAATGGCTTTGGCCAGTGACCTCTAATAAGACTCCAGATCAGAGAGCATCCTTAGCAGTATGAGGCCTTTTGCAAACCCAGATTTCTACGGGACAAAAGGTCAGTACTTGTCAAGCTGCAGTACAAGCAATATGTATTGAGAACAAAAGCTGTACTCTCATAGCAGGAAAATGAATGAATGTGGTATAATTTATAACATTAGTGGGATTCTTGCAGTGTTAGCTATTTTCACCCCAGGAAGGGCTATGTAGGAGGGATGCTTAGATTTGGCCTCTTCATAGTCCAGATACATGGCTGTCATTTGGGGCTACACAAATAAACTTGACTCAGTTTTACAAAGGTTAAAATGGACACTAACGTTGTTTCCTTGCAAATATTCTGAATATTTGTGCAGAGGAAAGCATTTTGCTGGTTTAGGAGGAACTGTCAGACCAAGCCCCTCCATGGAATGTGGGCAGATAGAAGAAGGCAAGGCAAGGCAAGGCAATTTTATTTGTATAGCCCATTTTTACAAGCAGTTTGTCTCAAAGGGCTTCAAAGTGGCTGGCAAGCTAGAAGAGGCCTGAGGGTAGACCCTGATCATGGCAGCACAGAGGCAGGGGTCTACTGTACCACAGCAGAAAGGAAAGAAAGCAGCAGAATGTACAAAGATGCCCCTAAGACAGTCCAGCACACAGAAGCAGGATACACAGTGCAGCTGGGACAGAATACACTGAGGGGCACAACCAAGTGTCTGGGATTAGTGTACAGGAAACTTAGGGGTAGTTTATGGATTAGAAGTCATTGAGTCCTGTTGGGACAAATCACCAAGTGCTTGAGAACAACAGAGCTTAGATTCTGGGTGAATGACAGACAGCTGGCTAACCACCAAGGCATGGTGGTGGCTGACACGGAGTAAATGTGGCAATAGCAGACAGTAACATAAGGAAGACCGAGCAAGAGGAAATCAAGAAATACCTGGGGCTGAGAGAACAACGGGGACAGGTGTGCAAGGGGAAGTCCAAAGTGGTCCCGAAGGAGCATTAACCCAAGACATTGACCCAAACTAGGAGAGCGTGTCCAGCAGATTCCAAGAACAACATCTGAAGTCTCTGTCCAGATGAGTGCAGTCTGAGGATCAGCTAAGATGCTGTGCAGACATACATCACCCTCAGGGAGATTTTTTTTTTTTTATATATATATACACAGACACATATATATTGTTATATATATTATTTTGGAAATTATTATCAGATAGGACCAGATAGGATTTTACAACAATGATAATAACTCTATTATTATGGAAATAAAAGCCCTATCTGTACTTAATATTGAAGATCTGGGATATACCAAAAGTGTGTTTTTCCACGTTGTTAACCAATCTAAATGAAATTGTATGTTTTTTTGTTTTGTTTGTTTGTTTTATTGTAACATTTGGTCTCATTGACGATAGCTTACTCTTTGTATATGCATTTGCATTGAAGTGTGCGTGAGCTCTGTGTTTGACAGACAAAAGGGTTTTGTTTAAGGTCAAATGCCACAGCTGATCCAAACAATCTGCAGCAGGGCTGTGGTGCAACTGTGACATGTGTCATATCCTATTTATTATCATAATGTCATCTTGAAGGGGCATCAATCCAGTCCCAAAGGTCAGTAGTTCAAAATCCAATTTCACTTTAATGTTTAGAGAGGCAGTACACTGTAAGGGCTGAGAGACAAACTTACTGACCTGAGCAGAGGATAGACAAACATTACCACCAATATAAATCACCACAGAGCACAATCTCCCATGCTGACTTGTGTGGGCTACAAACCCAAGATTTGTGTTTTTCTCAACAGTTTTAAGATCAGTAAAAATTTTGTAATAAATTGTAGAAACTTTTGTCAGTTTTCATACTGTGCCCCTTTCTTTATGAATCCTACCCCATTCACAGATACGTTGATTTTGATGATTCTGCAAAAACTAGGATTATATTTCATAACAAAAAATACACAGGAACCAAAACAACTCAATTCAAGTACAGGTTTAGGTAAATACAATTAGGGTAGCACTGTCATGGTAAAAAAAAAATGGAGGGTAGTGATAATCTATAATGTTCTTATTGTCGACAAACTCCTTAACAAGACCCAAACCAGTATTTAATTTATCCTATTAACTAGTACTGTGCCCATGTCGAGCCCCTGATACATCTTACTCCTCTGAAATTGCCTTTGTTGTCTAAAAATTATTACATTAGTGAACCACACCACTGCTGGATGATTTTTCCTTTATAACCTTGTGTATGTGTTCTTGTTAATCCCACACCCACTGTCCTCCTGCTAGAAATACTGACTAAAGCACTGACAGAGCAATATTAATCCACCACTGATACTACTCTGCAGCAACCACTTCCTTCTCTTTGAGTAGCATTTGCTGAGAGCAGTAGCATCTGGCTGTTTTAGGAAATGACTATATTGTGGTTTAAAATAAAGTTTTGCCATTGTTTTACAGATTTATATCTTCAAAATTAAAAAAAAATGTGGCTGAGTGCCTCAGACGATTATGATGAATTCTTTATGAACCCCAAATTTTACAGTATGTCTAGAACTCCTTGACATTTCCTGTGTTAAATGAAAAATATATGAGAAGAACTCATTGCTGATGTTCTGATGGAAGCATTGAAAAAAAAAGAGAAAAAGTTTGACAGTGGGTCAATTTTGATCGTCCGTTACAGATAAGATAGCAGGGTGTATGAGTCAGCAGACACATGTCAGTACGCTGTCCCACGGAGGCTATGGGACTGTTTCAGCCCATGCTTCCTCCTGGTTTCCTTACTTTTTATTGGTAATGAGCAAATCAATTGAGCAGTATTTTACAGTATTGACATAATGATGGACGAGACTGCTGCAATCTTTCCTTTCCAAATTGTCACAGACTGCATCAATCTCTAGAAATTGGAACGCATTCCATGAACATTAATTTTTTGCTTCTGATGCAATCTTTGTGTAATGCCACTCTAAATAAAGCTGAATGAATTTCTATTTTAAAGACATCCCATTAGCAGAGAGCAGGGAAAAGAAGACAATCCCATACGCAGGGTCAGAACTGAGTGGTGAGAGGAAACAGTCCAATTCTAAGAGGAAATTAAAATTTATGCAGTACCTAGTTCACACTAATCCAGCCTGTTTTAGCAATGGTGGCAAAGTGTGTGTCAGACAGAAAGAAAAAAATAAAATAAAGGAAATTTAAACAGAGTCCTTCTAGTGTCATGTTCAAAAATCTGAATCAAGTCTGTGTTGATACTAATGCTGTTACAGTGAGCTCCCACAACGCAGAAATGCAGACAACGCACTGAATATCCTCCACTGCTTCAGACAAGCTTTGTATGCGCATCTGGGGATAGATTAAGGAGTTTGGAGTGAGTGCTTGCTTTTTTTTCTGTTATGTTCCTCTCTCTGACTGTGCATCGTTTCATTTAAGAGCGTCAAAGTGTCTCTCTGTTCATGCTGCTTCACTCAAGACATGCCATCCCACTTTTCTCCTTATGTAACACCCAACATCCATCATTTCTTACACCGCTGTGTTAAGACTTGACAAGACAGACAAATGTCAATGTTGTGTGAGTTGATGGGAGGGGTGTTGTGTTTGTTGCTGAGATATGACAAGACAGTCAGACATCAACTAAAAGGTTACACGGACAATCAGCCTTGAAAATGGCTGAGAGCTGCCACGACAACAAATCAGTAGCGTTGATGAGGGCCGGTGCTGGAGGTGCTGGTAGGGAGCACGTGTGTGTCATTTGCCATTAGAACAGATGTCTCTGCTGCCTGTCATTTTGATGTAGAACCACATCAAACCATTTTCCTTGATAGCTGGTGACAATAGTTTGACACGTTCCACCTAACTGCTTAACTGCTGGTGGGCAGGCCCTCGTTCTGCTTCTGGTTGGACCATCTGATTTTTTTTATTTTTTTTTATGCTGTATTTAAAAAAAAGTAGGTTTCAAAGTCTCACAGTCATTAGTCTTTCTTTTTCCTTTTAGAAAGCATTTGGAATTTCCCTGGCGTAATTTCTGCCCTCACGCACTCACAGTGCATAAATAAACAAAAAGTTGGTACAGTCGTTTTGCACAGCTCAGTGCAAATTACAGTGGAAACTCATTTATCTGGAGCCAGTGGGAATAGAGGCTGTTAAGATGGCTGAGACTCATGCACTCATTCAAATGCTCACATGTGAAGCTCGAGTAAATTGTAAAGCAGCTGGTGAACACTTGAATTTCCGCAGTGAGAGCATATGGTTTTATCAACTGAGGGTCACTGGGAAGTCATCTTGGCTTTTACAATTGTATGACCATATAAACTAAATGTAACCATACTATCTTGTTTTTCTTTTAATTCCGTTTTATATGTTTTAACAGCATAGCATTAATGTCCTTATGCATTAAAAACTCAAGTCATAAACACTACCCACAGGCTATATGTAATACAAACACATGCTTACTCTTGTGCAAGCAAATTGCCTTGTTATGGGGTCAACCATGTTGTATGTTTGCATATCTATAAATGTCCTGTTTACCCTAAAACATAAGAATATATTTGCATGTTGTTCTGTTGGCTGTGTGACATTCAGATAAATGACTTTCTGCTTTTTCTCCTAATTCATTATTAGGATTATACATATAAGGCATTAATCAAGGCTTCGCGTAACCAGTCTGCATCCACTTACCGCTCCACTCTCCCTCCTGAGTTCCTCGTGTCCTCATACTCTTCGGTTAGGTAATTACCTGAGCTTGTAATAAGCTAGGGACTCAGACATTAATGTAGTTTAGTTCTCTGCGGTGTAACATGCTGAGGCAAGCCATCCACTTTCAATTACACTTGCGCACACGTGCGTGTATCATTGAACACACTTTACACACGCTCACACATATACACACAGTGTGAAGTCTATAGGTAATTAATGTGCCACAGTGCTGTCTTTCACACCAGTGTCCCTCTGATCAATAATGGCTAGCAGCTCTATACTGTGATTCCTGAGGGATTTCTGTGAAAGGTATAAATCTAGCTGCTAAAGACTCTCGTGGATAGAGGCACATCAGTACAAAATATCCTTTTCAACAAGCTCTTTATATCAAGCATTGACTTATCTTTTTTGGAGGACAGAGGTGGCTCTTGAAGTAGTAATGGAACGACATGAGCAAATGGTGGTCCAGTGAACTAACCTCACTGGATCAGAAATCTCTGAAGAGTTGTGTGCCTTTCCCTGGCCTTCTGTCCCAAGTTCTAATATAAAGTAAATGACCCTGCAGCACATCCTGCTGCCATCGCCTTTGTTCTTCTCTCAGGCAGAAAATTTCACTCTTTAAAATGTTATACTTCTCGCTATGCTAAGAGCCTTTTCTGTGCATAGGCTGAACAGCTGTTAAATACTCATGTACTTACCCTATACTGTTTGTGTTGGCCGATCATCAGTCTGCATGACTATACATTTTTCTCTTAATTATAATGCTTTCTCTGCAGAATGATACACTTGATATCTATATATACGCATATGTACATATTCATGTTGTCTATTTATTGTCTTTCATTTTGTATTATCACCTATCTGTCTTTTGTCTTCATGTTGACCTTCTGCAACTGCTTTCCAAAGTGGTTAAACCACAAAGGGAAAATAAAGTGACTCTCTTTGTTTAGTGCCAAATGGGCTGGTATTACTATTTCTGGAACTTCTGATCTCTAGGTATTTTCACATATAATATTTTCTAGAGAGCTCTCGGATTGATGTGAAGAAAAAAAATTTATGAGTGAGGTCAGGGGATAATGGTCAGATGGGGTGAAGCGGACAGAAAAGCAGAATGAACAAACTGAACATTGAAGGTGAAGGGCTACAAAGTCAAGAAAACACTTGAAGACCTGAAAAATGATTTTGGATTTCTGCTGAGGCTGCAGATGGTAGATTCAGAACTTGGCGTGAAAAGCATGAATCCATGAACCCAACCTACCTTGTGTTAATAGACCAGGCTGCTGCTGGTGATGTAATGGTGTGGGATTGGGATTGTTTTCTTGGCCACTTAATACCAGACAATCATCATTTGAATGCCACAGCTTGTATGTTGCTGACTAGTGCTTCCCTTTATGACAACAATTCACTATCTTCTATCAACTACATGTCACAAAGCAAAAGTCTCAAACTGGCTTTGAGAACATTAAGCAGTGGGTTTAGTCTGGACACAGTGCAACAGAAACGATTGGCAGTATAAATGTGTGGTTGAGCTGGAGTGTTGCAGCTTTGACAGAAGGGTATTTTGTTAAAGAGCAAAAAGTAGTCACTTTTTGCCTTACATTTTGTAAAGGTGGAGACGGTGCAATAAATATTGAAGCGTTTGAAAATATCATTTTAAGGAGTTTCATTTTTTGCTGGACTTTGAAACAGAAAGTTATACTCTGAGGAAAGTGAGGCCATGTGATGGAGCCAGTCAAAGCCTGACCAAATACACTCATATCAATGAAGATTTGTCTGATATGTCTGAGGTCTTAACTGGCAAATATGCTGACCAGTATGTAGACTACAATAGTTACGAACTTGTGAGCTATTACATTGTTTGTCCAGGACTGGCCATTTTTTTTTTTGAACACAAATCAACCCAAAAGATTTAAATTCTTAATTTTGATGTTAAAACATAATACAAATGAGATATATTCACAAGTGATTTTAAAATTAAGTCCAAGTTTGCATGCAACCTTTGTATCTTAAGCTGCATGGATGGTTTTTACATTTTGCACACTGAAAAAATACATTGAAAGTCCAGAAACTGCAACACAGAGTAGAAGAACCTTGGTTTATAAGATTTTTTTGTTTGTTTTTTTGTTGTTTTTTTTTCCCCTCCATTTCAGCTAGTGGGACTTGTCAGTGGCCATCTGTATGAAAGTATGAAAATCCTGAAAATACTTTCAATGAAACATCCAGGTTGGTATTAATACAGCATATGATGATATGATTTAGAAGACTAGAGGCAGTGAGACAATCTCTGAAGATAAATGATGGCATCTGTTGGAAGTTCTGGCCATTTCAGGAACTCTAAAGAACAGAAGGAGGCCTGGAGGTGGAGGGAGACAAATGATATAGCAGGCGATCTCCCTCTGTCTGTCTTGCCATCCCTTCTTGACAGAGAGGTGAAAGACAGGGAAAGAAGAGAAGAATTTGTGGAATGAGAAAAAGAAGTGAGAAAAAAGCTACTGTGAGGATGGAAAGAAATTGAGAAGAACACACACCAGAAGAGAGAAAGCAGGAGAGACACAGAAGTAAATTGGCCTCAGGAGGGTTTCTGAGACTGACAGACTGCTGCCACAACTGTACCGTGCTGTGTGTAAACTGTCAAAACACTGGCTGGTCCACCTGGCCATTTGTCCCTCTCTCTTTCTTTTCCAACTTTTGTTCTTGTTCCTTTGTTGCTGCCCCAAAAAGAAACTTTCAACACTGATCTTTCAGCCAATCTGAGATAAACATAAGAGGATAGGGATACTTTCAGTACTTTCAGTATACCAACCGAATTCCCACCAAAGATTCACGTGAAGTCAAACAGTACCACATTTCAGTACCTGAATGCACCTTCGTGGGTGAAGAGTGGGTGAAGCCCCACTATACGTGGCAATATTGTGGAAAGCAGCGTCGCCCACATTAGATTGCACCGGGCCACTTAGATTTCATTTACTCACCTGTTTTGGTCCTTACCCATTTGCATCATTGTACTGTATTGTAAGTGAAGTGAGCGGTCTGACCTGTATTCATGTTTTTTACTTGTCAGCTGCTAAATTATAACAATTTAACATCTCTTTAATTCCCCTAAAACAACATGATGCTGCATTGATATATTTTGTAACTTGATTCAGCTATGGAAAAAGTACTTTTGTTGTTAACCTTTGTGGATAAAGGTCAAGGCCTTCTGTTACT
>OMNW01008389.1:0-24567 GCA_900303245.1 Selene dorsalis
GTTCTGGTCCTGGTCCCGATCCCGGTTCTGGTCGCGGTACCGGTTCCGGACGCTCCCGGTTCCGATATGGTCCTGGTACCGGAACTCGGACCGGAACCGGAACCGGAACCGGAACCGGGACCGGGAGTGGGACCGGAACCCGAACCGGGACCGGGATCGGGATCGGGACCGGAACTCGAACCGGGACCGGGACCCGAACCGGGACCGGAACCCGGACCGGAACCGGGATCGGAACCCGAACCGGTACCGGGATCGGGATCGGGACCGGGACCGGGATCGGGATCGGGACCGGAACCGGAACCGGGACCGGGACCGGAACCCGAACCGGGACCGGGACCCGAACCAGAACCGGGATCGGGACCAGAACTCGATCCGGGACCGGGACCCGAACCGGAACCGGGATCGGGACCGGAACCGGAACCGGGATCGGGACCCGAACAGGAACCGGAACCGGGATCGGGATCGGGATCGGGACCGGGACCGGAACCGGGATCGGGATTGGGATCGGGACCAGGACCAGATCCGGGATTTCTGACTACCACAGAAATGCATAAAAACAGCCTCTAGAAGCCATTACAATGAAAATATGGTGAGGACCGGCTAACATGTTCTTTACAAAATTGTCCTCACTCCAAAGGTTTAAAATTCACACTTGTCCTCACAATGATTGGAGTAAACATACAAACATACAAACACACACACACACACAGATTCCCACATGCTGTTAGCTGAAACTGCTCTATTGACATTCTTCATTCATGTTTTGGGGTGACACTGTTATCGTTGCTGTAGTAGTGAGCGTATTGGTTAAACATTAGCAATTAAACACTTCTGCCTTTTGGAAAAACTGCCCACAGAACATGAAAAGCGAACCTAAACATTAATTAGCCGTCCTCCAGCAGCGCTCGAGGAGGATAGAAATCAAAACAAAAGAGTCATTTAAAAAGTGAAAGAGGCAAAATGAAGTGTGCACACCGGGAGGAGGCTGCCTACAAGACAAAGGACCACACTGGAACAAAACAGATTTGGACTGGAGCTGTCTCCACTTGTGTTGTGACGCAGAGTTTGAAACAACAGGCCTCCTCTCTCCGACAACCAAACACCTCTGTACAATCTGTTCACATTTCTCCTGCTTGGCACGTGCTCATCGACAAGCTGGGACTTTTTTTCTTTTTTGCACACAGCGGCATACGAGGTTCAAATGAAATCTCATTTTGCCACTGATTGTGATAAGTCATACATTTTCCATTAAGCAGCTGATGGGTGGTGTTGTTGTGCCTGGCTCACACACTGGGTTTAATACCTTTTGCTTCTGGCATTGCTTGAAACATTCAGCGTGTGGATGTTTTACAGGGCAAGCGACACTTTCTGCCTCGGTTTTGTTGTAGGTGGCAGGGGATCAAATGTGAGTCCTTAGCCCTCTGCAGCTTTTCTAACTTGTCCCCATTATCAGCCAAGCCAATAAAACCCCAAAAGTATAAATGTGTTTTAAATACTAAACATACCTTTTGGCAAAATCTACTTTCATACATTCTCACCACTTTTTGTCACAGAAATGTTTATATTCACTCCGGAGAAGGCAGTTTGATGTCACTCCTCACATCATCTCATAGATCTCAGTTCAGCGTTACACAACCCACACGACTTAAACTCCCGGTCAGAGAGGGAGAGAGAGGATCTCACTGGATGTGGCGTTCGCTCTCACTCAGCCCTGATAAATAACATCTCCTACCTGAATACTGAGAGGAATCAGGTTAGAGAGGGTAATGACTGACAGAGTCGCAGGGTTTAGAGGGAGCAGCAGCTGCATGCATAAATAATCATCATTGTGCTGCTCAACAGCTGCCTTGACTGGAGGTGTTGTCAGGTTTCCTCAGAACTGAACAAACAGCTCATTCTTACACAGGTTAAAAAAAAAAAAAAGAAAAGTAACGCATTCACATGTTAACCCACAGAGCGCGACATCACGACATCCACACCAACTAAGTTCTGCCACAACTTCCTCAAGTACTAAAAGATTTTGAGATCCTTGAAGTGGAAAACTGAATTATAACAATATTCAACTGGAGAGCCTGTGTTATCAATAATAATGGTTCATTAATGGTCATTATTTTTTTATTCCTTATTATTTAATTATGAGCAGTTACTTCACAAAAAACTGTAACTTTCTTTTAAAAGCATCAAAAATTGAATGATCTTAGTGTTCAGAATTATTTTTCTGAGTATACTTCATTTCTATCGTTTCTTGTTTTTATTGCAACTAATAATATTTTGTTAATCATTCTCTTAATGTTTTTTTCCCCTGTATTTTTCCTTTTACTTTTGTAACTATTTATATTTACGTCATTATTTTTATTCTCTTATTATTAACCATTTTATTTATCTGCATTTAACTCTTTATTTTGACGTGTATGAAAGATGCAACATAAATAAAGCTTGATTGATAATAAAATAATATCAGTTACAAAAGGTCAATATGTCAGTGATGTGGTAGAAAGCATCAAATTTAAATTATACATCACATTTGATGTAAAATTTTTATTATTATGTATTATTAGAATTTGCTGTCACATCCAGTCGGTGCAGCAGATAAAGACTGCAAGTCAGATTGTAAATGGTCTTGACTTTGGCGAAGTCACCGAGGGTTCAGACCATCTCTCCCTCCCCTGAAACTCAAATTAATTTGATCTTCAGTAAACGTCCAGAGAGTGTTTATCAAATCTAATAACGCGCTTAGCGGATTCTCCAACCACCGTCTGACAGTCGAGTCAAAAACAATTAACATCACGGGAGAATGAACAACAACATGTAGTTTGTGCAGCTCTTTTAAGGCTGTGAAGATGCTCCCCAGTGATTTAAAGCCGAGTGAGGGTTGGGAGGGATGACAGATAAGAAACAGAAACAGCAGCTGGAGTGAAGCACCAGAGCTCGTAACAGCTCTCGTTACAGGTAAAAGAGGAAGTGTCAGGTCACACAGTATCATCTGCTGACGCATCAGTGACAACCAATGGGTCAGAAGTCTGAGGTTTAGACTGAGCTGAGACGGTTCATCACGTGTTTTCAAACATAAACGACGCTGATTTAACAATCTGCATTCATTTTAGATATACATCATTACTTAAACCTATTCGTGTCCTATTGAAAACAATGGGAATTTGAAGGCATCCTGTTTTAGTTTTCTGCCATCTTTGTTTACATTCTGCCAGATGTGTAAGCCACTCATTAGCTCTATAGTGCTACTAGTGGTTTAAAACTTTAATGGCCACAAGTCTTAATCAGAAAAAACTCACCTACAGTAAGAACTTCTGAGAAAATCAAAAGTTATTTAAAAAATAATCATTTCACCAACGGTTGCTGCAGCCAGTGTCTGATCACAACCAGTGGGAAGGATATAAAATCCAAACAGCTTAAAACACACTGATACGAAATTGGTCATAAAACTCTTCTTGCAGGAATGTTTCATGTTAGCACGCTTTGTTTATAATCCTCTGTAAATCACGTTGCCAGCTGTTGCATTATTATTTGCCACCATCACTGGATTAAAATGTCTGGTGTGTGTGTGTGTAAATGTTTTACTCTTTCTATTATTAGAAACTCTTCAGCTCTACTCACTGTTGCCGCCCGACCGGTTGAGGCGGTGCACGGCAGCGTTCTCTGGTTCCCGGTAAGGAAACTGCAGTGTGGTGTCCAGACTCCTGAAACCTTCTCTCAGGGAGTGGTGTTTGTAGTATTCAATCAGCTCCTGGAAACACAGACACACACACATAAAGATATAAATATGTCAACATAGATGTTAAGTTAATTAAATTTGGGTTGGCGGCATTGTCACATTCGTCGCTTTTGTAAAATGTATTTCCAGCTCTTGCTACAGATGTGTAAACAGCACAGATGTTACATGAATACACTGTCAAACCAGGAAGAGTCTGCTTGAAAACTGAATGTTATTATTAGCACAGAAGCTATTTTACTTTTAACCTGCTGAAGATGTAAAACTGATCTGAATGTGCTCAGGGGTGAAAAAAATGTTAAAATAAAATGTTTCTAGGTTTGTATTAATATACCTCCATATTAGATTTGTGACTCTATAAAATACATATGAAACTAACCGTTATAAAACGTGTTGGAGGTACACACACCCACTGATGTTCACATATTAGACTCAAAAACATGTTTTTAGCTAATCTGAGATACAGAATATCCAGTCCTGGCATAAATAAGATTGGCGAACCTTTCCAATATGCACTGGACTCATCTGTAATGCTGAAGCCCTCAGGCCAGTATAAACACATCTCTAATCATGGCTATTTTTGTGCACACAGCTAAAATAAAATTCAGGTTTTGACACTTCATTAAGCGAGCACGATGATTTATTTATGAATTGCAGTGGTGGAATTTGAAAAATAAAACAGACTCACTAATATGCTCCTGAACTTCTTGTTCTCTGCGATGTAGAAGCAGCCCTCCTTGGTCAGGATCTTTATGTGCTTCACGTCGTTGTTGTACCTGTGAGCCATTGAATAAGTTATGAGTGTAATTTCCCTCTCTGATCACCGCCATCGATCGGTGGTCGGCCCCTGGCCCCCAGTGGAGCACATGGCAGCCGGTGTAATGCATAGGGTCCCAAAGGTGTGTGACACGTGAATGATGGGTGGTCAGGAGAAAATGTGTGTGTGTGTGTGTGTGTGTGTGTGTGTGTAAACCTCCCCACCGCACCCCTACTACTTGAGTTTGTTAAGAGTGTGGCTGAGGGCTGGCAGAGTGAGAGACTACGGTCAGAGTACAGAGATCTACAATGTCTGTCATTCACAGATTCACAGTTTATCAGCAGTTATATAACAGCGGAACCAGTCAGCCCCTTCCTGTCTCGTGTCTAATCTGCCTTTTGTAACTATCATATTATTCTAATAGCCAAAATTAGACATTTTAAAAATCCCTTTACATATAGTCGCTTTAATCTTTCACAACAGAATCCATGAAAATTCACTTCAAAGCTCCTCCCTCTCCTTCTCCAGGCTCTACCCCGACCCAGTTCCAGTGAAGACAGCCTGGACACCCGGCCTGGCTCTGGTCCTGGGTCAGGTCATGGTTATTAGGAGCAGAGCTGGACTTAAAAAGAAAGCCTGTCTCCTACAGATTAATTTCATATCCAACTCATTAGCAGCAGCAAATAAGTTTAGTAGGATTATTATGTTTTCTATATGCACTTGCTGTGACTCCAGTTTAAAAGAGATGTTGATTTTGATGTCCAAGGAGCAGTTTACAGAAGGAGCAGCACCACTCTCACCTCTGTCAGTTGTACATGAAGCTATGGCCGACAGCTGGTTAGCTTAGCTTAGCATAAACACAGGGGGGAAGCCAGTGTAGTTGTGAAAGCCTATCAGCACTTCTCAAGCTCAGTAAAAAGTCAAATTGTTTTTCTTTAATCTATTAAAAAACAAATTGTGTTTTTATGGGCGATTTTGCATTTCATTTCATTTTAAAATTTAGCGAGTGTGAGGTTTAATGAGTTAAAGAGTTAGTCATACTCTCACTGTGTGTGGCCCGAGCTGAATCCAGTTTGCGAAGTACACTAAGTTCAAAGCTGGAGTTTATTGGTCCAGATCTGTGGATCTTTGTGGCTATTTGGCAACAGCCATCAAACGTCTGCCTGCTCCGCTGAGAGGAACAGGCGGGATGGCATTTTCATTTGCGAGTAATAATTTTTAAATGTTGTTCTGACAGCTATGGAGCTACTCTTTCCACTCAGCTTCTCTCTTTCATGGGGAGGTTTTAATAACCCTGAACAGTCTTACAGACGTCCTCGGCTCTGTTCAGAGCCCGCACGTCTGTGGGATGCCGGCAATTAAGACTTCAGCACAGAGGGAACCTCGGAGGCTCTGAAGAGGAAAAAGGATGCTGATTATAAGTTAAATGAAGTTTAAAGGAGTGTTTCCATTGCTCGGTCTTCGTGGAGGGAGAAGGTTCCAGTTCACAGACTAAACTGGTGTCTTTTCACTGCTTGTTTTTATCTTGTGCACAGAGATCAGTCACAAACATTGGTCGGATCAGTAGCACTACAAGCTTCACAAATGCTCTGTTTTAATTCCTCAGTACCGATATCAAAATGTCTGTATGCTCCTAACTACGATCAGAGATCAGACCGCGTGAATGTGCTTTACATGGGTCCTGGTTGGTCACTGTGGTTAACCACAGGCTGGGCCTCAGAGGACGAGCACGTCAGCTCACAGAGGAACTACAAGTCGGTCAATCGAATAGTGTTGTATGTGTGGGAGTTACATCTGGTCAATACTGTGGTTTGGCTGAAGGCACCTGATGAGTTGAGCAGACAGAGAACTGTCACGTACAGGAAGAGAAATTAAATCTAATCGTAGTTGACAGCTGAACCTGCCTGAAGACACCCACTAGATATTTCTCACTCTATAAATATCCACATCTGAAACTTTCTCGTCTTTTCTTGTCCTCAAAGAAATTATGACTTTTTTTTTTTTTTTCATAAAACAGAGATTGTCAGACCAAGGGGGAGCAGAGATGTGAAAGCCAGGATCACAGCTGAGGCGGTAGAAGAAGCCGACTCACTTTATGCTGATGGCGTACTCCGTGTACTCTCTGCTGCGATGGCGGACCAGGTAGGTGCTGTTCACCCTGTTGATGAGTTCTGCCTCTGCCTGCAGTCTCTCCATGGGCCCCGCAAACCTGCAACCCAGCATACACAAGGAGCCTGAGCACCAGAAACCTCACTGTGGAGCATGACTGAAATTACTGGCTGCGTATTTTAATTGTAAAAAAGGCAAATAAATAAATAATCCTGTAGCACTGGGGCTGCTTTGATTCATTTTCACACATTTCACCTTCTTATTAAATGATAGAGAGAGTGATGAAGCTGTTTGTTTGGTGAACATACCACGACTGGGAGGAGTAATCCACCGGCTTTGGGACCTGGAGACGAGAGGGAAAGTGGACATGTGACTTTGTTTGTTGTTATTTCAATGCAGCGTCAATGTGACTTCCACCCCTGCAGTAAAAGTCTTGTGTTTGGCTCCTGCTCTGTTGCATGTTGTTTTCAAACAGATGTTTTGCTCATATGCAGCAAGGTGCTTTTACACTTGTACAGCCTCAATAAAAAAAAAAAAACAGCTAAATGCTCATCTTATCTTTACAACACTGTGGAAATGGTGATTACAGATAGGCCTCACATTTTCTGAGCAGCTGGACAGAGGCTGGATTTCATTTTATCAAACAGAACATGAGAAGCCAACGGTGAGGAGGAGATATGTTTAAAAAATGGAGAAGCAAAACAAGCACTTGATACATAGTTCATTCAACAAAGGAGATCCACACTGTTTCTCCCCTCAGCTCTCCTCTTTAGGATGTTTGCACCTCATAAGAAATGCTTTTGTTCTCAGCTTCTCATTGAACTATCAGCATCTCACAAGACCGACCAGGTTCCTTGTGCTCACAGCTTTACACTGTTTTTCTTCCCCTGCCAGGGAAACAAAAAAAAAAAAAAAAAAAAAAAAAAAAAAAGAAGACTCGCCCTAACTCAGAAATCCTCAACCATTCCCACATCACTGAGCTGGTAGTAAATGCCTAGTCACTACTATTTCCTACTATAGGCCTCTGTAATGTTGCAAAAGGTAGAAGGAAATGCTGCTTACACACGGGCACGGCTTCACAGCATCGCTTGGAAAGAAGCCAACCTCTTTCTTCGACAGGATTTTGCCCTGAAAGCACAGAGAGATAATTGCATTATGTACATCTGGCTGACTCTGTCTCCATAATTCAAGAACAATTAGCTTGCAACACAGAGCAGAGCAAATTTACAGCCCTAGTTAACCATTGCTGAAATAATGGCTGGCAGGAAGAGAGAAAGAGGACGACTTCCTTATTCCTCCCATGGCGATGAGTCTTTAAGCCCAGCGTCTTGATTTATCAACACTGGGGAGGCTCAGTCCATATAAATAGGGGTTTTCTGGAGGCCATAGTGCAGTTATCTCTTTCTGACTGAGGCCCAGACGTCGTGCGCTGTGTTTGCTGCTGTTTTTGTCTGTGAGCTGACAAAATATTGAATTTACATGGGGCAATAATTCAGCCATGGATTGCAAGGCTGCACAATGACAGAGGAGTTTTGAAAACACTTGCATCCATGGACTTCCTCCTCAGAGGTGTCTTGGTTATGAAGAGCTTTAACATCCATGTGAAATGACGAGGGACCTGCTGTATTATTAATATCTCGGAGGGGAAATTACAAAACAACACATTTCAAATAAACTGCATTGAATTGTATTTTTTAACTCTTTGCTTCCTGGTCCCTGCTCATAAATGCTTTGAACTCAGTTTGTCCTGTTGTTCAGCTTTTTAATACTGCAGAAAAATGTAAAATGCACATACGGTATGATGCAACGTTTTGTACATATACAATATATAGCTGTGCCTCTGTAATTGAGCAGCACCACTTCATTAAACATTAACTCATTAACTCATTGCTAACTTAACATAACAACCATACTGAACATATTTTCCATGCTGGTTAAGTTTCTTATACTCTGTAGGAGGTCCTGCATGAGTGTCGTTTTGCAGAAATGTAAAATATCAAGGTAGGTAGGGTCCTATATTAATATACCACTCATGACCTGGGGCTAATCAAGTAGCCCCATGCTAGCTACATAGAGAAGCTGAAGGAAGCAGGAAAAAGTTTAAAAAATAAATTCACATCAACAGAAAACAGCTGTTTGGCTGTTAATTAGTGGATCCAAGACGCTTTCTATGTCTCTGACTGAGACCTTCGTGTTTCAGGGGTCGAGTGTTTTCGGTCACAGAGGCGTGAGTCACATGCCACCTGTCCACTGTGAGCCACGCTGCCAGTGTGTGTGATAGTCACCCGTCACGTCCCTGACGCCTCCGGACACGTTATCAGTGCTTGTGGAAAGCAGCGCTTTGTGCCACATCCTTGCTAAGTGTGAGTGTGATAATGGTTATAGCTGGTAACATTGACAGAGTGAACAGATGGCTGCTGCTGAATGAAATGAAATTATATCGATCGATTCTATTTGTCACGCACCCGCAGAACAGAAATGATTATGGTCTGCCGGCTCCAAAGGAGATGGATATTGAATGTTTGCTGACTGCGGGGCTGTCGCTGCCTCCAGTTTAAGCTTTTACACAGGGTTAATTGAATTTTTTTTATCTACTTTATCTGTTTTGTATAAAGCAATGTGAGATTTGTTGGTTTCCTTATCACACGTCTGTTTATAATACAACTTTAGTTCATGCCAATACAGTGTCCCTTTCAGGCCTCTGGTAAAACCTTTCATCCTCTCTCACTCACAGCCAGTGAGTGATACACAACCGTGCGTCACATTTTCAGAAACATCTTGTATCTCCTCCACCTCTGAGGATTACACTTTATGTTTTGTCATGTAACAACAACGACAACAACAACCCTTGCATAAAACAAACAACAGACAAATGTTTCCAGAGTGTGGGTGTCTGACTTCCTTATAAGAAATGTTGTGTGGTGTATCACGGCCTGTGGGTGTGTACAGTGAAGAAATGTTTAAATGTACAGAGTCTGGAGTACAAATGAAATTTATGTCAACCACATAAACACAGGAAGTTCATCTTATTATGATTTAATAGAATAATAATGAAAAAAAACCCACTCTGACTGTTTCTGTCACTCTAACCCTATTATACACCAGCAGGTCAGGATGAGGGTTAAACGCAGCAGCTCCATTTTTTAGTCATGTAAAATATGTAACAAAGATGTAGTGCGAGCTCTCTGACCTGCCACCAGGGGCTGTGAAGGTCGGCGCAAATTAACTCGATGATGTCACCCATCTGGATGCTGAGCGCTGGCCCAGAAGTGGGGCTCGGCACGCCAAAGTAGTTCCTGATCACCATCATCTTGGGCAGACCTGTGATAGGGGCAGGGCCGGAGAGTTAATGGTTAATGTTCAACAGTAAACAGACGTCATGTTTTACCTTTAACATCCCTGATGTCTGTATTTTAAAACCCAGACTGTAATCAAAGCCTCTTATTTTGAGCTCTGTATTTGACTTGATGTCTTCAGTCATGAATACCTGTCTGTCATCCCCATGTTCTGCTGAACGATTTATGGACCTATTACAGGCAGTAATGACAGGGTCTTTCCATAAAGATCCCTTGACCCCCTTTGTCACGTGTGTGCTGCCTTTGCAAATCATTTGGACCCATTACTGATAATCATATCACAGGTGACAAGACTTTATCTGTTACCTCGAGTGGTACAGAGAAGATCGGCAGTAAAGCTGCACACGATGTTCAGGAGAATTCAGGAGGAAAATTCACACAATTGATATTTGAAAATGTGTCCTAATAACATTCACAATAAGGGATTAGAGTGAAATTGATAATTGTATGTCTCTACAAGATGCAGATTGTTGTTTACAGTCAAGCCTGTTTTCATAAGAGGACAATTCTGCTCCAATGATAATTTATATTACACAGTAATAAAAGTTTGCACTCGCACCAAAGGAAGTACATTTTAATCAAGTTGAACTTGCTTGCTGGAATGACCTCAATCTGATTTTTCAACGTGCCATTATTCACTGGAATTGAATCATAATACATCTGTTATGAGGCACTCGCCCATGCCAAACAAATAGCGGCTTCATATCTCATATGCACAACACAATCAAATGAATTGTGCATATCTCTCTCTGCAGCGCACAGTGATAGAGTTGTGCAGGAATACAATGAGAAAGAAATTCAAGTGAGAGCAAGAAGGCCATGGTGAAGCTAAAGGCAAATAATGGAGAAGTCAACAGTGCTGCACTGAAAGCTAATACATATATATGTGCTTTGCTTCTCTTTCAGGGTCTGTTTCAGCTCTGTAGAACTGAGGCAGCCTGACATGTGCAGGCTTGCTTGAATAGGACTTCTGAAGACACATTGCCATGGAGAATTGAGTGTTGGGAGCATGAATTGCATTCCTATCCACACAAGGACAAGTCGCGTGTTAGCACACCTTTGAAAACAGACAAAGAGAGCAGCGGTGAAATATTATGAAACACCAAGAGCAGGGGCAATCAAATGCCTATTGATTTTAATGCGTCTTCAGTCAGAAATGATTTTCTGCAGCATAATGGATGGAGGGGTGGAGAAATTAGTGTTGAAGCCAGGTTTATGGGAGATTAGTGTAGTGTCGCCACACACATACACACACATATATATAGTCATGCTGCATTGGTAGTCATATCGTCTCAGTGAAAGCAATAGTGAGAGAGAGGTAAGAATACAACAGCTGCATTTACTGCATTTACTCACTCTTTGTAACTTAGCTATTTTATGTGCTTCTGCTTTGGGCTTTATTCAACTTAAACTGTTTACATGGGCCTTTCATAGTCACAGATTGAGTCTCAGCTGCAAAGATAAAACCAGTTAATAGCTACCAGGTGCACTATTCACAGATGGAGCACGGTTAACTCTGATACCAGGAAAAGGAAACGTCATCCCAAACTAGACGGCCTGGTGCAAGAGTAAGTGGCACTTTTCCTGCTTGACCTACTTCATGTCGCGTGTGTGCAGAGGGTTAATGAGCAAAATGTGACCGTGCACCATCAGAAAAAACTGTATGTACGCACCATGACAACAAGGGATCAAGATAATAATCCTGCTACTGAAGTTGTAAAGGTGCAGAAAGTGTTGCACTGTCCCTGTTTCATATCATTACAAAACAGACTCCTTTTTTAGTGTCTTCAAAACAAAACAATTACAATCTATGAATGTGTAAAAAGCATTATAATCATAATATTTAGCCAATTAGACAGTTGTGTTAAGTGAGGAGAAAAAAAATATCAAAGAGTAAGAAAAAAAAAGGCATTTGCAGGGGAAAGTGGTTTTGTTGTTGTTTTTTTTTAAACTGACACACACGGTGCCAGGAAAACAGGCCTGAACCTGGTAACTTGTCTTGGGAGCAGCAGCCTCACACTGACAGCCAGATAAAAAAGAAACAACAGAGGAGGGAGAGGAGATGAAGTGTGCAAAGATGGAGGACGTCTGGTGTGTGGTGCTGTGAATTTCTCACCTGGATCTCGAGTTTTGCCCTGGAAAAAAAAAAAACAGGGAGAGAGAGAGAGAGAGAGAGTGAGACAGTGTGACACTCAGGACACACAGGCACAATAGGCATGTACACAGTGCACACAGAAATCCCTGCCCTGCTTATACACAAAGTCAGTGCAACCCCCAGGCTCTTCCATTAACTCATAACCTACTAAATGAATTATTTGCCTGATGCAGGGAGGTGAACATGTTCAAACACACCTAATGCTGTAAAAATACCACACCAATACCATACTCACACACACACATACTCACACAAGCACTGACATCTGAAAACTCACTGACAGTTTTTCTTTTCTTTTCTTTTTTTTTATTTATTCTAAATCTTGGTGATGATGGAAAACTGGATATTCACACAGAAAAGTATCAACATCAACACAATGTAATTACTTACACTTTCTGCATGAGCACAAAAAGTTTCTGCTCTTTCAGAAAAGTTTAGACTTTGCATTTTGAGTGTGTGTTTAACACTTTACAGCACTTGACACCAGAAATAAACTCAGGGCAACAATGCAACAAGGACACGTCTAAGTGTTACCTCAGTTTTGCTGATGACATGGGCTTTTTGCATAAAACTTTTACATACAGCAAGGTCCAAAAGTCACTGTGCATTGTGCAATTTCAGCCGCAGATATTGACGTACCACTTAAGTTAACTGTTGTAAGCTCAGTTTATTTTTCCACTTCAGGGATATTTTAAGCTGTACAACGTACAAGAGCACAGACAACTCAAGGTGAAGCTGCAAAAACAGTCTCATTTCTGGCATCAGGTGGGCTGCAGCAAGTCAAGTCAGTGGAAGGCTCCCTGGCAAATAGCTGCAGGAGAGAGCAGCTTTCAAAGTGCAGCAAAGCTTTGGAGAGGAGGCGAACAGAAGATAGATACACACACACACACACACACACACACACACACACAGAGCAGCAGCTCACCTGAGTTCTGACGGAGCCAGGATCTGAAAGAAGTTTGAGAACAGGCATAGTGAATGACGGGTTAGCGGGTGCACGCAAACACTTGCACAAACTCGTCCGTACGAGGCAACACTCCCTCATTAGTGGAGAAGGCGGACGCTCGTGTCTGACCGCGGTTCGCTTTGTTTTGCTGCGCTGCCACTACCTGACAGCGGGGATAGAGGAGGTAACGAGGCTGGGGGTGGAGAGGGAGGGGGGCAGACCTAAGGTTTTTGCTCCACCAGTTTCTTTCATTGGCTCCCTGAGGGACGGGTTACACCCCCTAGACACACACATGCGCGCACACACAAACACACACTGTACCTGTGCAAACAGAACAATTACAAAACCACACACATACCTGCAAAATCACACACTACCTGACAGAAAGCCACACATACATGCACCATACATACAATATAACCAAATGCACACTCACACACAAACAAACACAAACTCAGCAGGCCTGTTGTTCCTTGAGTGAACTTTGACCTCTTACACAAACACAAAACGAGGGAGTTGATAACAGAGACAAATTGGAGGTAAACACTGGCTTATCTCTGACACACACAAACACAAAAACACACACACATACCCAGACCTGTGCTGTGATTGATGCCGTGATTATGTCAGTGCACACCTACTGATGTATGATGACGCTGGTTCTCTGAGCTTTAAATCAACATTAAGTCATGTAAAGACAAAGGAAGTAGGAAATAAAAATGTCAGCCACCTATAGACGCCTTAATGTAAGTATCTTTATGGACAAATTAGTATGTGGAAATATAAGTGTAGCTTATACAGCCATGTTTTAGACTTACTAAAACTGTGTTACTTAAATATTCACCCCTCAACCCTGCACATCTTCCTGTCCCTGCATGGGATGAACACTGTGGAGTTACGAGAGGGGGAATTCATGGCGACATCCTGGTCTTAACAACTCCGCCCTCTCCTGCTGCCGGTGTCGCCCAAATCTACTCAGGTACACGCTGTGCCCAGGTGGGCCTGGCAGTGGTGTTATTGCCTCTGCGACCTGATAGCACCGTGACAGATGCCAGGTCCAACAGGAGCTGGCAGGTTGCCACGGGGAATACAAGCACACACACGCTGCTGAGATGTGCAGTGTGTGCCGGGGTGTAACAGTATAAAACCTGCACATTTGATTTGTTTTTTTTGTTTTTTTTATTATTGTGCAGACTTTTAGTGCTATGTGACACAAGCACACACTTTCAAGACCTAAGAGAAGTTTCACAAACAAAAAGTGTGACTTTAGTTTTCCCACCTCTTCACGCTCTCACACACACACATAGACACACACACACACATTGAGGACATGTGGAGCTGGTTTCTGAAGGCCCGCTTTTCATTCTACACGTCTGAAGTTTTCCCTCCATTCCTTTCAGAGCTGTCAGGGCTCCTGCACAGGGAGCTGAGTGACAGATACACAACAGGGGCATAATAAAAAAAAAAGTGGGAAGAATCTTAAAACTCCTCAGAAAAGCTGCTATTAAGCTTTAGGGATCCGTACAACAGTACAGAGAGTGACATTGCCTTTAAGGTGCTGTGAATTGTCAAAACCCCCCCGAGGAAGTGTGTGGGAGATTTTGAATGAAAATCTGCAATGCTGATCGAATACATGGGTGACCTTGGTCTGCAGAAATAAGTTCTTATCTATTTAGAGCAAACCCCCTGATTCCCACTGTTCCCATTTTTTCTACTTTGTTTTAATGCGTCTCTGCTCCGGTGGCAGCCGGAGCCCGAGGCAAACTGTTTCTGTGTTGTCCGCCCGTCCAACACTCATGGACACAGATATCTCAGTAACGCCTCAAAGAAACTTCTTCATATTTGGCACAAATCTCCACTTGGACTCAAGGACTGACTGATGTGATTTTGGAGATCAACAGACAAAGGTCAAAGGTGTAATCACATCACTAAGTACAGTTTTGGCCGTGTGAATGCAACATTTCCCTTGACACCTTGAGGAAACGTCCTCAAAACATTCACCTGGACTCCACAGCCAATGGTTTTGGCTTCATGTCAAAGGTCAACTGTCAAGGTCACGGTGACCTCAGGCAACATGAGACTTGCATCGTGGATGCAACATCTCCAGAAATCATATAAGGAATCCTTTCAAGTGTGGCACAAACTTTAAGTTGGACTACAGGATGAACTGATTTGATTTTTGTGGTCAAAGGTCAAATGCGTGGTGACCTAAGGAAACACTTCTTTAGCTCTTATTCCAGGCTTCACACAGCGATTAGGTCAAAATTTTGATGTGGTTACTATTTTAAATAAGTCCGGACAAACAGCGACATAACCTGAAACTAGTCTGAGTGGTGGAGAAATAAAAACAAGAATGTCACTGTGCAGCTTTTTAAAACACAGTGTGACAAATCCTCCCATACCCCATAATAAGTCACATAAGACAGCCATACATCAGGTTTTATGTTCCATTATCTATCATCTGTCAATTATGTTTGCACGGCTCTAAAAGTGCAGTTGTTGTCATGCACTTAGATTTAATGTCTAACAAACTGAAGCGCAGATTTGCTGCACACGGGATGAGACTGTGTGTCGTAACATCACATAACTTTAAAGACTGAGCTGGGTTATGTTTCTGTGTGTAGTATTGGTGTGTTACCTGTTTTTCCGCAGCAGCCAAAGCGGCCCAGGCATTCTTTATGGGCACCCAGACCACACTTGGAGCACAGGTAGCCCTGGTTGAAGGTGCCCCTGCACACATAACAACAGTAAAAATCATCACACAGACAGTAAAAAAATACAACTGCAACATCACAGCAGGGTTTATAAAGACAAAGGTTTCAAAACTGCATGTTGAGGAACAGCACAAGGGTTTAGTGACGTGCAGGAACTGCTGCAACAGTTTAAGCGGAAGCATCAGTTTTTAGTCACATTAGGGACATTCTTCGTCACTACAGCGACCCCCTGACTTCCTCTTGCATCATCATGACGTTGACTTGTGTGGTTTAGAGTGAAACATCCTCACAATGACTGGGTGGATTGCCTTTTGCCAATTCGATTCAAATCCAGGATGTTCCACCTTCGCCGCTTTAGCACAAAATCCAACACTTTTGACCTGAGCTAAAAATGGTGTGGTTGGTATTCGTCTGTCTCTCTTTTTTTTTTTTAACCAAGTTTTATTTTCAGCTATTCAAAAACAAACAAAAAAACTATTATCAGCTCATATCTTATAAATATTGCAAAGAAAACTGTGAAATTTCCTGGAGTAGAAGAAGCATTCATACACACACATGCACACAGAGCAGCAGTGTGTGGCTCCGTTTTTCATTTGCATAACCATCTCAGAGGCCCTTATTAAAATGAAATGAAAAGAAGGCCTGCTTTGCTCCGCTCCCCTGCTAATTGTCTCTTTAACCTCTCTGAGAAAACTAGCCCGGAGTTAACATGCAGGTATAGTATAGAGCCGTTTTTCTTTTTCTTACAGAATGAGTTGCACAGGAAGACGCTTTTTTAACATAGGAACACAGAAAATATTACAAGTTGCATATTTTCCTTGAAGCTTTGAAAAAACAACACATTATATCAGCACAGATTGGATGCTTGTCAGACAACAGGCTGAGTGTCAAGTGCTGCAAAGAGAGACATAAGAAACTAACCAAGCTCAGACGGTCCATGTAAACAATGGCTACCTAAACCAGAGAAATAATCAAGGAAAAGAGAGAGAGGTTGCACTGCTTTACACTTGATTTTTTGTTTTTCAAATCTTATCCTCAGAAAACGCAGGTGACCTCCGTGGCTGGCTCTGTATATTCACAGTGCAGTAATCTTGTCCACTTTCCCCCATCCTTTGCCTTGAATAAGTGCTGGAGTGTGACAGACACTTTTCTTCGCCGTCCTTGTAGGTGAAACCACTCAATCGTTCCCGCTGTGAGAGGGGACCATGAGGCGCGGTCCTCCGGGAGTCGATACCATTCAGAAAATTCAAAGGCAACTTTGTGTTACTAAGGCACATGTGCAGAGGAAGAGAGGAGCGAGGGGGGAAAGTAACGAATAGATTGTCAGGGTACACTGGAGAGGAATAGGAGAAGCAGGGGGCTTTGAAAAGAGTCCTGACAGCTGTTTGAAGGGAAAGAGTCCACATCTCGTCTTCAGTCTTTATGTCTGACGACAGTCTTGAGGAGATTTTCAGCTTCTTCTAATGTGTTTGCGTGTGCGAGTAATAACTGGCCTCTTACCTCAGAAGCATGTGACAGGAGTTACAGGAGGTGATTCGGTCGAAGGTGTGCATACGAAACTCATGGAAGTTGTTAGCGGCGTTCTCAGGACGAATGTTGGATCTGAACATAAACAAGACATAAACACACATCATACATTTGTCATTGGGTATCTTCACACAAACACTGGTCATTTCAGGCATCAAGAATGATCCCAATGACTCTGATCTGGACAGAAGAGTTGGCATATTTATTACTAAGACTAAGAATAAACTACGCATACATAACATCTGAACATTTTCTAAGGCAACAGATTTCCTGCCTACAGATATCCTGAACATCACAGAACAGTCACAGACCTGAAACTATTCTTCCCCCACTGTAAATCACAATGACATGTTAATGCAGTTCAAGAAAATAATTTTCATTTTAACGTCCTGGATTTGAGAATTTGAGAGCACGCTGCCGAAAAGGTTAAACATTCATGAACCACGATGTCAAAGCTTTCAAAAGAATAAATGTAGACCTGCTCGTGTCTCGTAGTAAAATGTTTGACAGCTAAACTTCAAGTGTCGGAGCGTTCATGAATGCACCAGGGAGGTGACAAACTGTCTCTGCATTGCTATATGACCATGATAATCAGCAGCTAATGATGATGATCAGTACTAATTAATGTGTAAGTATAGAGGGCTAAACACTCAAAGTTACATCATGCAGCTGTAGCTTCACCAAACGCTGGTTGCACTGTAAGTTACAGATGAGTCCCAATTAATGCGTGAAAATGAAGTTGTTCTTGATGCCCGCTTTGTTTCAGTTGTTAAATAGCTTTGCTTTTTTTTTTTTTTTTTGCTAAAACATTCATTTCAAAGCAGAGAGGAGAAAAACTGACGCCAACTTGCTGTATAATTGCAGCCAACAAACTTTTTCATGGCTACAGAAACATTTCACTGATACGGCTCTTTGAAGTGGGAGGGAGAGAACTGCAAGTAGACAGGCAAGGTCTGCTTGAAGTGAACACAAGAGGTGTTCATGGCCCCTTGGGACATGGATGCATATGTGTGTGTCTCTGTATATATGTGTGTGTGTGTGTGTGTTGGTGTCGTTCAAGGCAGGACAAAAAAAAGTTGGCCTGCAGCACCACGGCCTGTTTACTTCAAATTGAAGAGGCCTTTCTTTGTTTTCGATGCTGCAACAGCGCAACATGATGACACCATTACATAAGCTTTTCTGCTCAGTATGCGCAGGTGCTGCTTTTTAGTAAGAGAAATAATTAGTCAACGTGAAAGGACCCAATATGTTCTCGGGAAAATAGGACAAAGAAAACAAAAACAAAAAAAAAGAGAGAGAGAGGAGGAGCCTGAGTGGTGCCCTCTCCTCTGGAGCTGAGGTCAATCAATATATCAGCTTATAAGAAGAAGATCTGTGTTCGTCATAATAAAATCTACTGTAGTTATATAACAACACAATAAACTCAGGTATACAGTGAAGTCTTGTTCTGACTTTTCAGGGACTTGCTCACTGCTGCTGGAGCAACAGTTCGTCTGGAGGTGAAATTAACGCGGCTGCTGGATCGTAGTCGAGCAGCGAAAAGTGGGCAGTTTCTACGAATAAAGGAGGCACGTGAGAAAACAACTGTTCCCAGATCAGCTACTCGGAGGCACTGTGGGAGCAAGTGATTATCTGGCAATGCCTCTCTCTTTCTCACAGGCTGTTAATTCAGCCCCGAACGTTAATCAGCCAAAGCCCCTGTTTTCTCAGTCTCTCATCACACCGAGCTTCATCTCTCTAATCCTCCTCTTCACTTCCTGTTGGAACCTGCTGCTTTTGTAAATGTTTCACAGGTTTCTTTTCATTTCGTTCATTACACATCTTTTTATTCGTTTTTCTTTCTTCCCAATTTTTTTTTTTTAATTTCTGTTTTTGCTTTAATTAATTACACCTGCTTTAAATTCCCTCTGCTCTTAACTAATTGTTGCTGCTGAGGCTGATCTAACAGATATCACAGTGCGGAGCACAGCAGACCCTGGAGGACTGGGAGGACTTCAGGTTTTGGCCCTAGAAAAAAAAGTCTGAAATCGCTCCACACTCTAAATTTCACAGTGGAGTTTGGTTTAATATTGTGTCTTTGGCTTTAAACTGAAAATGCAATATATAATAAAAGTTAATGGCAAAATCTGCCCCCTTATCCTTTCAATGCGCTAATTTCCTGTACAAATAATCAGTACTAAGGTGTTTCAAAGTAAATTCAGAGTCTGCACAGTCTCTCACAGGTTTTTTTTGTTTGTTTGTTTCCTTGAGTGTCAGACAAAGGTGGAAAAACCATCTGACTCTAGCCTCTGTGTTATGAAAAGATTAGGCCTATTGTATTTCAAAATAAAAGACCTCACAGGAATCGTGTTTTATTTGCAGAATTAAGGTGTATTCATTTCCAACGAGTGCCTCTAGAGGCACAATCCATGGCTGTAACTGGCTGGTTTTAAGGGGCCGTGTTAAATAACGACGCAGGGTTTATTTTCCATCAGTGAAACTCATCAAAACAAAACTGATCATATGTCAAAAGTTATTACTGGGATTTTCACCTTGTAAAACTTTTATTAAAAGCTTAAAACATACAATTAAACATGCTCCTCTGTGTTGTTGTTGTTGTTGAAGTGATGTATACCAACACCTCTCTGAGCTCACATCCTGTGTAACATGAACAGATGGTGAAAATGGAGGTGGAGCTGATTCACTCTCTGTGGCTGTTTCTCAACCTGAAGACAAGGCGGCTTCATTTATCAGCAGTTTAACTGTTACAGTGTTCAATGGCCATGTTAGACATCAATATTACATCATTATTATATGATTCTGAGATGATGCACACAAACTGTGTGCACAGGGACTTTTCCCTCGTTTTGTTCTCGTCTGTTACATTTCATTATTATTATTATTTTCTTCATAATGTCATGGCTGCCATGAAGTCTCCACCACCAGGAGACACATTTGTCAGTGTCTCCCTGGTCTGTATGAATAAAGTAGAATTTGAATTGCAACTGTATTTCATGATTTGACTCCTGTCCATTCATCTCTTACACACTTTTGTCTTGTCATCTCATAAACTGTGGTTCTGAGTTCAGCAGCAGCAGCAAGTTTAATACCCAACCAAATCTGCTACTGTGATTTCATTTGTCACTTTTGGCTCCAATTCATCACCTTAGATTCATTTGGAACCAGTTCAGGATGAGATCTAGTTGATTTAGTTTACCTACACACACACACACACACACACACACACACACACACACACCTGATACTGTAATAAAATCTACTCATTTTTGTTTTCTGGGTATAAAATACAAAACTCACTAGACTTGAAATTTTAGCTCCACGTGAGTCTTTTTAAGCCATGTTCATCTTTCTGCTTATCATCGCATCATCGCGTTGTCGTATCATAAATCATGTGGTCGGACCTGAAGAACAGGTGTTTGTGTGTTCACGTTTTGATGCGGTGACAAAATGGGGCCGACAGAACCAGACACACACTCATCGCGCTGTCACGCAAGAGCACACACACACACATAGTGGCACACACTCACATGGCCATGCCAAACTGCTCCAGCCACTTCTTTTTCAGCTCTTTGGTCTTGAAGAAGAACTCAAAGCCGTTCTGTCCCTGGTTGTGAGTGAGGTAGAATCCGTAGGACCACTGCAATGGGAAAAGAGAAACACACGTATTATTTGAAACGAAGAGAACAACAACACAACAACAGTGAACAAACAAAACTGAGTTAACGACAAAAGGAGCGGGAGGTGGAAGGAGGCGAGCTGAGACAGGATGCAGAGAGCCAGATGGAGACACAGAGATGCAAAATGAAAGAGGGACGCCTCAGGGAGAGCAAACACAAAGGCTGAGGGGTTGGAGGGCGTCTGAAGTGACAGAGACAAAACAGAAAGGAAGGGCATGAAGGAGAGGAGGAAATGAGTGCAAGGTAGCTGTGCCATATAACTGCTGGGCATCAGACAGCATGCACAGACCTGAGGAGTGAGTGGGCCTGTAATCACCCACCATCACCCACTTCAAAGCTTAAATGTTACTCTATAAACCTCTGAGTCAACACATGCTTTTGTTTTGTTTTTTTTTTGTTTTTTTTCCTAAATAACAAATAGCAAACAGCAGCGAGGAAGACTTTTTCTGGCCTCTAGATGTGGTTTTAAACTTCTAGCACTCGGCTCTGAAGCCTGAAAACACGCCAAGCTCGCAGTGCTCAGGGAAGCACAGCGGCCCGTCTGCTCCACCGGGGGAGGGAGAGAAGAGGGAGGCAGCGCTCCACCGAGGCGTTCCCAGTGGACTCAGGAGCAAAGATATCGTCTAGCTACCAATTTGTACAGGAGGAGGAGGTGTGTGTCTGTGTTTCTGTCAGTTCAGGTCTTCTGTGCCCAGGTTACCTCCAGAATTTAAAAGGATCACACATTCAACATATTTATGAACTGATCTTCCCAAAAATATAGTTTCACACCTCGTAGAAACAAAATCAACAAAACATCTGTAATACCTGGGGTGAACTCTGAGCACAACTGATATATTATCACCTTTTCATTTAACAATGAGCTCGTTAGCACACAGCTACCTATTTACACATCTTACTGACACCGAATGACATCATTATTCACTTGGGCTCTGGCCAATATCCTCACTCTTTGATCACTAGCTCTAACAACTCCTTGTTTTCAACTTAATGCTCCACAAGTAGTCGCTAACTTTGTGCAATTTGCAGCTTTTCCTTTTTATGGCCTTGATAACACTGCGATAAGAGCAGTGAAAGGGAAAGTTAAACAGGCAGATCCAGGAATGATCACTTTCTTTTATGTGTAGGTTTCTTTGGCCCTGGCAGATGTACTGTATACAGTATGTGTGTGTTGGAGGGTTAACTACCGAGTTATTATTCCAGTACATCTCTGTTTGGAACGTGCATTGGGCCACTTTATGTTCTTATTTCCTTTGCAATGCAGATTTTAGCGTTTTTGGTTCTTCTCCTCAATGCCACATCTGGTTTAGAGGCTTCACACAAGAAATCATCCTGTCCTGTTTCAAACTAAAAATGTAACTCATCTAAAATATCTGGCAAAATGTTGCTTTGTTATTTAGCATGTTCTCTTGGTTTTCCTTGTTAATTGTGTTTGGATTATGTTAAAACAACCAATAAAAATGATCTGTAGATAATAAAATGAACATAAAAAATGTCAAGGTAAGTCATGTGACTCACATCTGCTTTTGAAATTATAGATTGTAGCAGCTTTAAAGAAACACATGAAGCTTTTATATGTCAATAACTGTTGCACAGACTCATCACATAATAAATGTGTCATCAAACAAATAGCATCATATCCATCATGTCAGAGGAGAGTGGCGCTGAGCTGACAGCGATGGTTTAAAAAAAAAAAAAAAAAAAAAAAAAAACTCTGAAGGCCCATACGGGTCTAAGCCCACTAATGTCTGCTATTTACAACATCATTATTACCCAGATCATTGTTTCCTGGCACGCCTCAGGTATCATTCCTCATTATGATTGGCAATATTTTTCACCATTTGGCACTTAGTATTCCCTGTGTGTGTCCGTGTGTCTCTCAGTGTGGATATGTGTGTGTGTGTGTGTGTGTGTCGTCAGGCCCAACACAAGGTTTAATGATAACACCATCTGGGAGGAGGCAGACTGTTGTAGTCTGCCACTGTTTCAGTGCGATGCTGGTAAATGAACAAGACAACGTAAAAGATGTGCTGGAACAAGAATGCACCAAATTATTTAAGACTCTTTTCTGTTGATTACTTTGTTGTTTGTGTCTGTGAGCTGCTGGTTAGATCATTTTAGCAACACATGAGAGGACAAAAGCAGCAGCGGGATGTGGAGGTTGCTGCAGATGTTTATAAAACAAAACAAGTCAACTCCTTTTTTTTTTCTCTCCTTCCCTTTATGAACCTGCCGTTATGACAGACTGTTATGGCTGCTCATTATGCTGAAGTAGTGCTGTTAATTGGTTTGTCAGGAGTCCAACATTGATTCTGAGCTTTGCTGACTCAGTCATAAAGAGGCAATAATGAACGCAACAGTGCAAGACTTCCCGCCATTATAGCTGATTGGATGATATATGAGATGTTTGTTTTGTTCTTCCTATTCCACAGCATGTTAATAAGCAAGTTCTGTTATCACTTTACCATATATATATCATTTATTTTAAATGCTGTAAAACATACAAAACAACTCACAGCCCTCTAATCCTATTAGGGTGGACTGCACATTGCAAAGAGCCCTGAGTGAAATTAAATGTCATCAAAGGCTGTTCTGGCTGTTTAAGAGTCTCTGCCAATCACAGCCTGAAGTGGGTTATTGTGTTTTGATAATGGTGTTAACACACCATAAAATTAAAAGCTAACTGTTGAAGACCTTTTTTCTTTTTCAGTAAGTGAGCTGAATCAGTGCGAGACTCGACTCAAGAAATCAAAGCAGCTGTGTTGTAGGTAAAAAACAATAAAATTAAAGGAGTGGATCAGTTTTTTTCTCAGATGTGGCGAGGTAGAAATGTTGATGGAAATAAACAACTTGGCTTTTAGAATTAATGCAAATTAATTATAAGTCACGACGCATGTTTACAGCGTAAAAAGCTTTTGTTTTTGTGTGTGCAGAACAGAAAACACGTGTTTCAGGGGTTCAGCTGGTTTAACTGAAGCTCAGGTTTCAGACATCATCACTGTGGCCACGTCTGAAACTTGGGGAACATGTACCGTGGCAGATACCTGTGGGACAGAGAACTCACCTGGGAGACCTACTCATGTGCAGTCTGACGGAGATGTTCGACTATACTGATTCCCAATAATGGATTCTGAATACTCGGGACATACCATGAGAATTCACAGACTCCGAGTGCCACCGATCATTATAACAGTAGACCTTTCTGACAGTAGTTACTTTGACCTGGTGTAAGGGATAACGGCTGCAGAGCTGCACTGATGCAGCTGAATGTAACAGACAGAGACGTGTCACTGAGTTACCCAGGAAACAGCCATCATTAAGGCTGTTAGTTACACCTGTGCTTAAGAGTCAAAATGTCTGCAGGGAATAAAGCAACCGTAGAGCCGAAGCAAATAGTAAATTAATCAAATGAGAATTAATTTCTGAGGTGATTAATCACCTTTTTTAAGAAAAAGTGTGACGACTTCACTGTTTTCAGATTCTCATATCATGTGGTTTGAGCTTCATTTAATTCTGTCACCTTTAACTTTGGGAAACTATAACTTTTTAGAGCAAACAATGATACAATGCGAAACACATGACTGGAAACTAAAGAAATT
>OMNW01008390.1:0-21146 GCA_900303245.1 Selene dorsalis
GTACTCTAGTGTCTTTTACTCTAGTGTCTTTATTTCTTATCAAAATTCTTTTGAACCGGTTTTTTATAGTTTTTCCTTTTTATAAAGCTTTCAGTGATTTAGTAAATTCACCTTCCTTAATTTTAGGTGTCAGAGAACATAACGGGTGAAGAGTTGTGCCACCTGTTGTTTTTTTTCTCAACAAGTCTCTTAAATTAAGCTACGTTCACACTAAGAACTTCTCATTTTTTAAGACAAAAAACAGCTCTGTGTTGAGGAATGATTTTCATCCATACTAGTGGTCTGGGAAATGCATCTTGAATGATCATCCACAGAGTGGGCAGTGTGAACTCAAAACATTTTGCAATCACTGCTGTTTCATTTTCCCTTGCCAGATGAATCTGCTGTTGAAGGAGTACGTCCTTTCTGGGGACAGTAAGGAGGCTGAGAGATGCCTGAGGGATCTGGAGGTCCCCCATTTCCACCATGAATTTGTGTATGAGGTAAATATAAGCTCTTGATATCCGCAATAAAAACATGTAACGTTTTCTCTTCCTGAATAATGTTTATTCGGCTGATATATTGTGAAGTGTTTTCAAGACAAATTCTTCATCATGTTGTCTTAGTTTACCTTATTTTGGTTTAGTTTTTTAACCCCTCTTGTGCCAGGTGTTCTAAACTAAAGTCTGTAGATAATGTGATGCTGTACTGCAGTATTTGCCTCTAGCAGCTACAAACAAAGGTTTTGAGCACCAGTACAGGTTTGTAAATATTGTGCTGTCTCTCTCAGGCGATAGTGATGGTGCTGGAGTCCAAAGGAGAAAAAACATTCAAAATGGTTCTGCAGCTACTCAAGTCGCTCTCTGTGTCCTCCATCATCACTGTGGATCAAATGAGAAGGGTATGGTGCCACCTGGTGTCTGAATTATGTACTGCATAAACTATTGCAGTGTAAGGCAGCTCAATTGTTGCTCTCTGAGATCATGTCTTACAAACAGTATCTTGTTTTTTTGTTTTTTTTTTACAGGGCTATGAAAGAGTTTATATGGACATTGCTGAAATTAACATCGATGTCCCTCGTGCATATTTCATCCTGGAGCAGTTTGTTGATAAGAGCCTCAGTATGGGGATAATTGATGTAAAGTTAAGAGATCTTTGTCCCTGTCGGTAAGTGTACTATTTTTGTCAAATACATAACTTTCATTCCTCTGTATATGTTTCACCTTTAAATTGTGTTATGTTGATGTAATTTGTTTCTTGCCAGGGGCCGGAAGAGATTTGTCAGTGAAGGTGACGGTGGTGTCGTCAAACTTGAAAGCTACTGAGGAGCGTTTTTTTATGTGCCAGAAAAGAAGAAGAAGATGATAAAGCTACTTTTTTACATGCATATTTTTCAAGATAGTTGGGTACAATTTTTCCCTGCTAACAGTCAAGAGAATGTACATTTCTGAGTTGAGGTGGGCTATAAAAAAAACAAAACAAAAAAAATGCACTTTCAATTGAGACTGAAGATCACTTTCTCCAAGGTGTTTCAATATAAACATTTACATAAGCTAACCCTCAAAGTGCCACACCTCTCAGTGTCAGTCATTCCATGTTGTTTTGTACAGTATTTTCTTGATTTCACTGCCACTCCTTTTGTGTTTCCTAGAAAGCAGTGTTTGTACAGAGATGACTGGTTTGTGTCAAGAGCTTTATAATGGGGTATTAAAAAAAAATAAATAAAAGGGAGCATGTTGGTTCAATGCAATACTGGCTCCCTAACTAGCTGCTGTTTCAATGCTGTGCTTGTCTTATTTTTTCTTCTTTTTACCCTTTAAATCACGCAAAGATGTCAATGCTGAAGGTATCACGACACAAGTGCAGTGAAAAAAAAAACAAATACCAGTCGCATAACTTCACAAAGTGGCGTTTAGAGTGTTTATTTTTATATCTGAGCAATACTGGTGTGTGAAATGTACCATGTATTGCTCCTTATTTGTTCATTAAATCATTATTAAATAACCCAAGACTGTTTTGTGAATGTCACAATAATAACACATGCTACTGACCATATTGCAAATAAGCTCTTTACTCTGTATTTCTCTACCCCTGTGCTTGCACAGTGAGGAGGCTGTCAACTAACATTTTGTTGTACGATGCAAATCCATATTGTAGGTGTTATAAATGTAATATGTGTAGAAGCAGGCAGGTCTCAGTAGTCAACCGTGTTCGAGAAACTGGCAGGCAAGACTTAATCCTTATTGATAACGTGCAGTAGATCATTTGACTATGACTCAACAGGGGAAGAAGCTGAACAGTGGTTGAGCTTAGGTGACTACTTTTGCCACTTCCTCAACTCTTTAGCTCTGTGTAGCCAAATATGAATTCAGTCATGTTGCATGTCTCCATCCGTAAAATAGTTGTTCCATGGGTGCTTGAAAACACTGTCGTTGTGCCACTCTGGCTGCTGCTGTCGTTCAAAGTCATCCCACTGGGCATCTACTGGGACTGCTCTTTCATGGCCAGTTCCTGCTGTTTGACGGCTTCTTGAGCCTCCATCTGCATCTTCTCCAGTTTCTCTAGGGTGACTGATTTGAGTGGGAGCAGCTTTGGCTTACACAGAATCATAGTAGGGACATCTTCCATGGAAAGCTGCCCTGTGGAAAAGAACAGCTTGAATTCTCACATTTCTTCAGCTAATCGTGGTTTAAATAAGAAAAAGGGTTTGGCCATTTCATACAAAAAAAAAAAACTCCAGTAACATTTACTTTTTACTTAACAGTCACTGCCAAAAGAAGGCTCTTGGTTGTAGTCCATTACATGGCAATATTTTTAGTTCCTATAGCATTGGTGGCTGGTTTTTACCAGTCTCACAGCATAAAACATCTGCATATCTCAAACATCTGTTGCATTGCCCCCGAACAACCCATACACATGAAAGGGCATTACACTCATTAACACTGGGAGTCCATTGTTATCCAGCTATGGTGCTAGCCCAAATAATGCAAGTGTTTAGACTGCAACAGTGTCAGTGATGTTGCCCTGTAAGAGACTGTAAAGAAGGAGCACACAGCACAGAGCACCCACTGACTAATTTTGCAGGCTTTTGCAGATTTCTGAACAGTTCACATGTTGTATTGGGCTCCACAAATAGTCTTTTGTTTGCAACTACTGCTATCCAAAGAGCTAATTGCTGCGGCACAAACCTTGTTTGGGCAAAACTTCTCTTAGTATGGACTTGACTTCTGGCATGATGTCTTCAGTGTGCACGCTTGAAGGTAAACACATAGTTTATTACATTTATATTTACAACAGAAACCAAGTATGAAAGGCAGGGTAGTTGAGCAACTGCGGCACGTGGAGAGAGCTGCTGATAGTAACTAATCACTGGATATTTTCTCAGATGATAATGAAAGGTAAATCTGACTCATAAATAAGTCACTAAATTGAACAAATTCATAGAAATTGTATTTAAGAGTAGTGTTGGGCACGAGCTTCGAGGGGGGCTTTGCACAACACTAGGAGGTTTCGACAGATTTACATGCAGCGAATTGAGATGACACGATATTAGACTAGGATTTTGCAATCGAGAGACACTAGTGACAGTAAACTCAGTAGGACAGAAAACACTAGATCACCACGAACGAAAACAGAGTTAGCAACAGCTAGCATCATTTTCTGTTGCTTTTGTGAAATGTAGCTGTTGCAGTATGTTGAAAGCTCGTCTTTATGCTCTTTTCCTCTACCATTTCCACACGACGGTTGTGATATAGCGTTAGCGCTTAGCCTACTGTAACCATGGCCCTAGTGAATAACTTAGAGTATAAAAATATCTTACAATAGCTAGTTCATGCTAACGCTAGCCATGTTTAGCACGTAAAAGACACAACATCGGCTACTACAGGCCTGGATCATCGTTATTTTAACGAAATAACAACCTACTCTGAATACTACGTCATTCAGTGCTCTACGATACATTGTGTTACTGCGTTAAATAAAAAAAGGTCTTACTAAATCCATTCTTTGTAACCCACCTTTAGCACCAGGCAAGGATTACAGCGGTTGTCAAGCCAACGCATCCGCGAGAATCACGTGATCTTTTTCCCTTAATCTCACAGGCGAGGCGCTTTACTGACATCTGCAGAACAATTCAATATTATGACATTGTTGTGTTGATGCAATAAAAGTAAGATTTTTTTGTGTAACCGTTGCAATGATACTTTTGACATGAGTGTAGTTAATTGTATACGCGACAATTACAGCAGGGGCCCAGTTAAGAAATCACACCGACAGTGTCGTGATTTAAAACTTTGCTTTCAAAGTGTGCTTTTCGAGTCTTTGTGCTGCCATTACACGCGCGAGAGGTTTTACTTTGAATTTAAGCATGTTTCATATTTTTTTAATGTTGAAGGCAATGTTTATGCAGGAATACCTGATTGTTTCAAAGTCTCGTGATAACAGTGGTTAGGCGTGCGAATGACGCAGTTTGGTGTCAGGGGAGGGAGGGGAACAGAGCAGCAGTGTAGGAAAAGAGGAGGAAGCAGCAAGGATGGCGGAGTCACACCTCTGAAGGTAAAACAGTTATATTATCACAACACCAGTGGACGTTTTAGCCCCCGCGCACAACGATACCGCATCACTCCAGAGTTCAAACACTCCACGGTCTCTTGTTACGGTGTGAGTAATGCGAAAATGTCATTTGGCGATGGCGAGTACGAACGCACTCTTTTGTTCAGCTTCGGAATGGCCGCTGTTTTTCAGACTGTTTTCTTTTTTTCCTTGGCTAATATTCTGTACGGGCACAGCGCTTAGATATTGTGATGCAGTTAGTTGGCATCTTGTGTGCCCTCAGTGGCCGCTCTGGGATACGAAGTACCTCTGTCGGCTGTGGTGTTCGGGTGTCTGCTGCCCGATCGCGCTCAGCTGGCTGCTGCAGACGTTTCCTCTCTCGGTCGGACTCACGGCGGACGGGTCGGTCCGCGTCCGACAGCCGCTCTTCTCGGGCCTACACACCGTTAGCTGTGCTTCATACACAGCTAACCGATGGGTGTGAGTTGACGGTTAAGGGGGAATCTTCACACCCTTCGCACCGTCTGATACGTACAATAACAGTCGTCTGTTTTATTGTTACATCTTGACCGTGATGGCACTCTAGTCGTCTGATCGCTCGCTGAAATACAGTTAGCTGGTGGGCTAACTTGTCCGTTAGCTGACGTTAGCAAGTTAGCAGTCTGGCAACTGACGTTTGCTTTGCTGTTGACGTTTAGCCTAGCAGCTTTTATTTCCTGCCTTGTTGTCAGTTGTTTTCTCAGGCTTAGCGAGCGAGTTTTTCTCGTTTTGAGTGTTGCTTGCTGTGGACATGCAGTGTAGGTATTTTATCCCGGTCAGTTACAAGGCTGACGTTGGCTAACGTTGAACGTTTCCATCTTACGTGAGTTGGCTAACGACCACCAGCTAGTTGATGATGGATTAACAGTCAACCCGTAACGTGTAACATCAGCACTGTCCTCCTCAAGGTAGACCATGTCACAACAGTGTCCGTACAGGTACCAGCAGCCACGGTGTGAGTTTTACTCAGGTGTCCACGTTATTTAAATCAATTAATCTCGGGAGGCGACTTGACTTTCCGACCTGTTACCGTTTTGTCGGTAATCTGTTTCCACGGATTTGCCATTGGCTCACGTAGCCATTGAGCTAGTCGTGTCCTGTGGAGTGTTGTGTGGCAGCACTAGCTGATAGCTGCCACCTCACCTCTGTTTTGCTGTTTACCTCTACAGATTAACTATGTACGAGTTAAACTGACAGGCCCACTCCAGTCTTGGTTTGTTGATTCTTTTGCTTTAGCAGTAGCGGATTGTCAAGCAGCAACACTGGAGCTGTCTCTGGATCTGTAGGGCATTTTGTCGTATCTCTGCACTTCCTCACATTTGCTTTACACACGTGCTTTATTGTGTTCTCTAATTTGCTCAAATTGATGCATTTTCAATTTGACACAAAATGCACCGTAATGGATATACAAAAGCTGGAAAACATTAGACACTTTTGCTTAGGCCTAAATGTACTAGCGTCATCAGATGAGTTAAAGATATCCTTAATGGAAATTTCATTAGTCTCTATATGGGTTGCATGTGCCACGAACTCCAAGTGTTAGCACTTTATGGTGGTGTTGTAAGTGTTGATGGATGTACATTAGATCTTAAAGCTGTATAGGCGTTTAACTTTATGTTTCTACTAAGACAGTAGTTCTAAATCAGAGGAACTCACCTATGTGCAGTCCAGTAAAGGACTTAGCTGTAAATGTAACATTATCCAACAGCCCTGGTTGACATTCACCATGCTGATATATTCAAAACAATTCCCTCACACCTATACCGTACACAGTGTAAGGGCCAATTTAAGGACTAAGAACAGACATTGAGAAGCCATCACTGGCACAGTTTTCTGATTTCATTGCATGGACCCAAAGTGATCCCACCGTTTTTTGCTCAGCTAATGGATTATTTACATCTCTGCATATCCCTTTTCTTTGCTCAGACTGTTGAGGAAAACCAGTCATTGCATTTATGAACAAGTGGGCAGTTTCTCAAGCTTCTTAGGAATGGAAAAGTTACTGAATCTCACAAATCCCTGGTTCTGTGGTTGTCTAACATAGTTATTACCCATGCTTTTTTCTTCTTCCATTCATTTTTGTGAAGTCAGGGTTTCTTTAGTCACCTGAAAATTAAACTGCTGGACCTTTTTTTTTCAGTTGCCACTGTATTCATTTGAAAGATGGAGCTAAGTCCACTTAGGTTTGCATGATGTTGCATATTAAACTAAATACTAAATAGTAAAAAATAACCAGGAAATGAACTTTTGAATCTTAAACTTCTTCAGGACTCATGTGGTCTTTCATTAGGTTAAAGAAGAAAATATTACTCTTCAAATCCAGAGATAAATCATTACAGATAACATATACATTCAGTTTGTTAAACAGAATGACATACCAGGGTAGAGACATAGACAGCACAACCATAAAAGGAAGTTGCTTGTACAGTTTGGTTTAGATGGCCCCGGCAATTGGGCTGGTCTGGCTATTCTCATTTTATGTTAATAAGTATTTCGTGCACAGGTATGCCTATCACAGCCAGTGTTAGATGTTCATCTCCTTATTTATGACAGGAAAGAGCAGTGGATAGCTTTTTTATTTACAGAACACAGTGTCAGGCATTCTGTCATGTAAGAGGTGCTACTATTGACCCAACATTTCTTTTACCGAAAAGGTCATATGACCTGTTGTTGTGGGGACTTCATGCTTTGAAGGCCGCTTCTAAAGATTACTCTCAGCAGTCCTAACCTTTTCACTTAGCTCTGATCCTGAGCCAGACCTGCCTCTCTTTTTGCAACAGCTTAGCTTGTACTAGTGCTGGAGAGCTTTAAACAGTCACTAAGGTACAACAGCAAAAGAGACTAAACAAAGAGGCTGCCAGAGACATTCTGGCTCAGTCTATCATATAAAGATCCAACAGGTTGTGTTTTTCATCTGGCTGCCTTTTAAGACGTAAATATTCAGTGTGGTTGTAGCATTACAGACTTTATTGGGGAAGGCTAAATAGCTGAATGTACGTTTAGGTGGGGCTGTAGGCTTAAAGTAATGTCAACACCCGCTGGGCCGTGTTTGTTTAGTAGGAGTAAGTTGGTGTGAGGTTATGCTTAGTGCGTTCAACAGATTTGCGTGGACTGGCACATTCAGTACCGCTTATCTCATGGTACTGACAACCCACCAAACCTGTGCTTTTTCTGTTGCAATGTATAAGGAAGAATATGATTAAGGTCATACAATATTTTAAACAAACATTATGTTAGGAAAGCTATTATTATTATTATAGTGTCCTGTGGTACTATGCATAATATTTGTTGTCCAAGTAGTGTTAGTTTGGATTTGGACAAAGTTTTTCAACCAGCCAGTTATGTAGAGGCATGCTTCTCCTGCAAAGTGTCACTTAAAACAAATAAACTGCCAACCATGTTATCCTGCATACATCTTTATGCAGCATATCAGCTGTCTCAAGTATTTGAAAACGCTTACTTCTGATTCACTTTTAAAGGATTGAAATTCAATTTGGCTTTAAGATCAGAAACTTATGACTGGACAATTCAGCTGTTGAACTTGAAAATGCTGAGCATGATTGTGTGTGTGTGAGTGTGTGTGCATGATTGTGAAAATGAAATTTTTAATGTGAATGATTTTTGTTTTCTCCCCCAAAAAGCAAATCTTCGAGGGATTAAGAAGAACCTTGTTGACCTTTGCAGCCTGAAAGGACTTCTATCCAAGGGTCCTGGGATTGTATGCAGTTCAGACACTTGAGCATGTGGCCCATGGATGCCACCATCCAGCTACTTCAAAGGATTTTTTCTCCCATGGCATTTTAACAAAGGAACAAAGTACCAAAAGTATCTAAAAAACCTCTGGATCACAAGGCCTTTATTTCAAGGATAATAATAAATGTGTGGGCCTGCACAGTGATGTTTTCTTTAAAAGCCTCCTTGGCTGTCTGTGTCCCCTTTTTTTCCCAATAAGTAACCTGACAAGAGAGACTCCCATGAGCAACTCTGCAGGAGGCCCGATACCGTCGACATGAGTAGTACTTTAGGCAAAGAAAAAGATTCAAAAGAAAAGGACCCCAAAGGTGGTCCGGCGGGGAAAGAAAGGGAAAAGGAGGCCAAGGCTCTGACTGGCTTGGTCAAGGATGGTGGCAAAGAAACGAAGACCAAAGGGAAAGATGCCAAAGAAGGAAAGAAGGACACCAGCAGCTCAACACCAGGTGTTGCCTTCTCTGTTGACAATACGATAAAGCGGCCAAATCCGGCGCCAGGTACACGCAAGAAGTCCAGTAATGCTGAGGTGATCAAAGAACTTAACAAGTGCCGGGAGGAGAACTCAATGAGACTGGACCTATCTAAACGGTCCATTCATATGCTGCCCACCTCCATTAAGGAGTTGACACAGCTGGCTGAACTCTACTTATACAGCAACAAGCTGCAGAGCCTGCCGGCTGAGGTGGGTTGCCTATCAGGCCTGGTCACTTTGGCCCTGAGCGAGAACTCCCTGACCAGTTTGCCTGACTCCCTGGACTCCCTTAAGAAGCTTCGAATGCTCGACCTCCGGCACAACAAGCTGAGAGAGATACCACCTGTCGTCTACCGACTGACATCTCTGACCACGCTGTACCTGCGCTTCAACCGAATCACCACAGTAGAGAAGGACATCCGAAACCTATCCAAACTCACTATGCTCAGCATCCGTGAGAACAAGATTAAACAGCTGCCCGCAGAGATAGGTGAGTATCACAGATATATAATAATATATAATATATGAACTGTTGCCTATTTGCAAATCAATGTTATGAATCAGGAATTGGAAAAAATTAGTTGGTGGCTGTATTACTGAGCTCATTTTGAACCAACTCAATATCTGAATTTTGTATTCATCTTTGTTTAGGGGAGCTATGCAACCTTATTACTCTGGATGTTGCCCATAACCAGTTGGAACACCTACCGAAGGAGATTGGGAATTGCACACAGATAACCAACCTCGATTTGCAGCACAATGAGCTCTTGGACCTCCCAGAAACTATAGGTAAAGTCAGAATATTTTAGGACAGTGCATAATGTCTGTGTTTTTTGTTTTATTTTACCAGTCTGACTGCAGCTAATTTTTAAAAATAATGTTTGGTGTTGTTTCAGGGAATCTGGCCAGCATAAATCGCTTGGGTCTGAGATATAATAGATTATCAGCTATCCCCAGATCATTAGCCAGGTGTCGAGAACTGGAGGAGCTAAACCTTGAAAACAACAACATTTCAGTGTTACCAGAGGTAAGTGGAAAAAGTCATGTATAAATCTCAAATATAAATCCAGATGTATACTGAGTAATAGAAATAATACTTAGTTGAAGACTTACTTTCTATTACAACAGTATCAGCTATTTCCTGCAATGCTATTAAAAATGGAAAAACAAACTGACAAACATCACTTTTGGAACCTCAAACCTTCTTTACGTATGCCCTAAATTGTATTTGAAAATCTAGACATAACTTTTCTACATTAATCACAGATATCACACTGAAGGACGTGCTGATGCACTCTAACACTGTCTCTGTTATGTCTCTTTCTCTGCCCTTGCCCAGGGCCTGCTTTCAAGTTTGGTCAACCTGACAAGTCTAACACTGGCAAGGAACTGCTTCCAGTCGTACCCTGTGGGCGGACCATCCCAGTTCTCCACCATCTACTCCCTCAACATGGAGCACAACCGTATCAACAAGATCCCCTTTGGTATCTTCTCCAGGGCTAAAGTGTTAAGCAAGCTTAACATGAAGGTATGAACATGTGTATGTTTGTGTCTGACATATCTGTCGGTCAGCTGTTGTTGACATTTCTTGGAAATCAAGAAATGGTCACAAATATTGTTTGCCGTGTACCTTTGCTTGTGCCAGAATCAGGTGTTTTCACTGCATCACAACATATCAAAGCATGATTAATTGACCCACAGCAACATTTTCACCTGTCATATCAGAGAAAGCACATATATTAAGAACAGGATTATTAAAGACTGTATTCAAATCTTTCTTTAAGCCATGAAGACATGATGGTGAACATACCTGAAAATGAAACAGTTAAGTGGAACCTATAGTCTTTTTATTTGCACCTGTGCTTTTCCTGCTGTGACAGGTCACAATATGCTCAGTGAAGAAGACCTATGGGTTCACAGAACTTAAATCAGACTATACCTGCACTACACTTTGTCAAAAACTAACTGATGAGAAAAACAGAAGTTTATTTTAAATCCTGAACAGATTGTGTGTGCAGAGGAATGTAGAGGCGAGTAGGTAACCGCCTCAGCATTTTGAACTGTTTAATATAACTGAGTTAGTACAGCACAGGTGGATATAATTATACACTTCAATAGCAAATGGTCCAGTAATGGATCTTTTATTATGTGAAAAAAAGTCAAGCTGTAAACATTTTTAAAGCAGCTGACCTCGAGCTTTAGGAAAAAACCTTTGTCATGGTTACCAGCAAAGACGGTCCTTAAATGTCTCACATGGGCAGCTGCTTCCATGGTCTATGTCAAATCATAAATGTACCTCCAATGTTGAATGAATTTAGCTCTAGTGAGAAAATAATAATAATTTTCGTACCAAGCATTGCTCAGAGCTAAGACTGTCAAACTCCCATCCAAAGCTGTATATTGGCCTCTAACCAGGCATGTCCTGACAGGCATGAAAAAGTCCTTCATTTGTTACTTTGATGTATGTCTACACTGGATGTAGTTTGGATTTCAATGTCCATTGGAAACATTTTATCCTGGCACCAGGTAACATAGCTGGCATAGTCCATCAGTCTGCGTAGCGTGGTGAACAGCACTGTCCTTGTGTCGACCCTGTGAATCGTCAGTTATTTTGCTAATAATGGTATTCCATTGTCTCCCTCAGGACAACCAGTTAACGTCCCTGCCATTGGACTTTGGCACGTGGACTAGTATGGTTGAGCTTAACCTGGCCACTAATCAGCTGACGAAGATCCCAGAGGATGTCTGTGGTCTAGTTTCTTTGGAGGTAAGTCATACACACAGTTAGTATGTAGTAGAATTACAATTGCATAAGAAAAATTCTGCATTTTGTGCCGTCAGCAAGAAAGAACAGGAGTGACAGACACATTCTGTGTACGCCTCAAAGCCCTCATTTCCTTGAGGCTAATGGTTAATGTAATAAAACATGCATAGCTGAATGATCTTACTTTACAACTCACACCGACACATGGTTGTTAGTTAAGGTTTTTTTTTTAACATAATTACTACACAGACCTATTTTCTCAAAACTCAGTGACCTAAGTGTTGGTTGAAGAGAGGGTGCAAATATGGATGAAAAATACAACATTTTCTCTCAAGACGCTTCAATCAGTGTTGTTTCCAATGTTTTCCTTGATATATCTATATATTTTTTGACATCCTTTGAAAACAGTGTGATCATACTGTGTTGGTGGTTGTTGAATTGCTTTGAAAAAAGATGAAGACGATAAAGTTGTGTGTCGTAATGCCAAAGTTTCACAATGTCATTGTTTTTGCAGGTGTTAATATTGTCCAATAACCTTCTCAAGAAGTTACCACATGGTATTGGGAACTTAAGAAAGCTACGAGAGCTCGACTTAGAGGAAAACAAGTTGGAATCTCTACCTAATGAAATTGCTTATCTCAAAGATTTACAGGTAACTTTCCCAGACATGCACTTCTCCTCATGATACTTGTGGCTCTTTTTTATTGGGTTTTACGGAGTTTTATTGTAGAGAATCTGGTTTGTTTGTGTTGCCATTGGAAACAACAACTCTTAGAGACTGGAACACATTCACAATATTTTCATCCACATTTATTTCTCGCCACTAAAGTCTTGTTGCTTCTTGTTACTTTTTATGGTGTTTGACAAGGCTCATTTCAGGTCATAGACCAGGCTGAAAGTGGATTTGAAAAATTCCAGTGGTAGTCTCATAAATGACACTGCAGCGACACACATCTGTGGTAATGCAGCAAATAAATGCTTTATTACAAATACATTTGATATATTTGGAATTATCTGGTTGATCGAATAACAAATGAAGAAGAATTACATTTGAGAACTAATAAGTACCTTAACAAGCAAAATGAAAATTGGTTTCAGTATAATGTGGGTGATACATAAGAAGCCTCATCTCTGTGATGTACAAATAATTTTGTCTTAAACACACATCAGTGAGCATACTGTCTACCCTACAGGTAATCATCCACTGTACAATGCTTCTGCATATCACGCAATGATAAATAGTTTGGCTGACAGCCATTTTCACTCTGCGTGGTAACGGGGTGTGGTGAATGCAGGTCACATCCTGCCTCGCTGAGTTTTTTTTTTTTTTTTTACTTTTATGCAATCATCAGACTTTCACTACCATGTACGTGAATTGTTATCACTGAGTAACAACCCCTTCCAAAAACATCTTGTTCTCTCACTCTCACTAGAAATTGGTGTTGACAAATAATCAGCTGACTACATTACCCAGAGGCATCGGCCATCTCACCAACCTGACTCATCTGGGTTTGGGTGAGAACCTGCTGCAACACCTTCCTGAGGAGATTGGTAAATACCTATTTCATCAGCTACTGTACTTACAGTCTTATCAGTGACATGCTCATGGTTTTACTGTTAGTGATGGCGGAGAACCACAGCTGTGAGTTAACCTGATTCTGTGTCTGGGAATGGAAAGTCAAGACTACTTGACTTTCCATTGTCTAAAAACTCAATCTTAAAGGAGAAGTTCCGTTTTTTGCAACCTGGACCTTATTTCTAGCATAAAATACGTTCATTTACTCACCCGAACAACTTTGGTGTAACTTGGAGTCCTTCGGAAGATAGTTAGATCCACTCGCGATCTACGTATATCCATTATAGTGGGAGTGATGGGGCATGGACAATGCAGCCTCTAAATAAGACATTATCTGCCACGAAACTCCTTCATTTCACCAATATATTGTTATGAATCACCAGTACTGTTCCCCTGTGAGTTCAGAGCAGTTTGGAGTTTTTACAGGGGTTTTTACTAACGTCAACCACTTCGATGATGTCACTCCCGTGCGCCACCGCAGCACGGCTCATTCACTCCTCATACACCAAAATTGTATGGGTGAGTAAATGCACGTAATTTATACTAGAAATAAGGTCCAGGTTGCAAAAAACGGAACCTCTCCTTTAACTTTGGGACGTCATTTTGTCAAAACTCATTTTAATCTTCTGTTTTCCTTTCTTTTCATTTTCCTACAGTCCACTTTAACTAGCGTTCAAGTGCTCTCATATTGAAGGCATGCTGTGTATAGTTAATTAAAGATAGCAACTTACCATAATTCTTCTTTTGACTTGTTGCTCTTACTGTCTTGTAGTTTCCAACACAGTTTTTCTCACATAGTATCAGACCTGGACATTCCATGTTTATTTGAACGTTTATAGACGTGCAATTAGTTTTTGAGCAAACTGCACAAACAAGGTCATTTATTTTTACTACCTTTTGCCTTTATTATCTTCTTCCTTTTCGGAAAAACTCTAACACAGCAGCGAAACAAGTAAGCTGTAGCTTTTTTTGACTTTAAGTAGAACATTGTTTCCTGATGAAAGCTAAACTTAACCATCAGGGTTTAAGAGCTTATCGGTCAACAGTATGTCTCACCTCTGACTCTTTCTGTGTGATTGGCTAGTTACTGCTGAGGTTAAGTCACAGATTAAAATGTTTGCAGGAAGGAGCTAAAGGTGGTGGTATTTTTAGAGTATTCAGACTGGGCCCAGAAGTGAATGATTCGTGGTAGTGTATAGGGGTTTTGTTCCGACTGTCAGTCTTGAGACGTGTCTCAGACTGGGTGAACATCTTGGTGTCGTGGTCTCATCAGCATCACTCGTGTCATATTTTCATTACTGTGCAGCCTCATGTCTGTGATGGGTTGGAAGACTTCTTTAAAACAAATTTGTGAGGGATAGCAGCTTTTTATTTCTATGTAAATTAATAAACTGAATAGTTTGGTGTTTAACTGATGACCTGAGATTCTGAGACGTCATGTTGAATCTTCAGAAAAGTGATGTCCATTTATTCTGCACATCATTTTTTTCCCAAAAGACAAAATCACAGATTATTGAATAACTGTCGAATAATCAGGAGTGGAAATCATCATTATGTGTAGAGTATAACTAGAGATAAGACCACTCTCCCTTTCAAGTCAGTAGGAATTACTGTTTCATTTGTATTTGTAGTATAACTTCCACAACGTTTGTTTAAAGTGACTCAGAATACAGAAAAAATGTGGTGTAACGCTAGTATTCAGAGCGGTGGGGACGCTGTCTGTTTTATTGACCTGTATTCAATGGAGTTGTACATTTCAGACTGTTTCCCAGGACGACTGCATCATGTACCATTTACGTCTTCACTGACACCACATGACGTCTGTCCTCAGGTACACTGGAGAACCTGGAGGAACTGTACCTCAACGACAACCCCAACCTGCACAGCCTCCCGTTCGAGCTGGCCCTCTGCAGCAAGCTGTCCATCATGAGCATCGAGAACTGTCCCCTCAGCCACCTGCCACCACAGATTGTCGCGGGAGGCCCCTCCTTCATCATCCAGTTCCTCAAGATGCAGGGTCCATACCGTGCCATGGTCTGAGCCGAGAGCAGCTCGATCCCAGTCCTACTTGACTCCAGACCCTCCACTTGCTCCGCACCCTCTCGCCCGCCGGCCCCCCATGTACGTGAACCATACACTGTAAAGAAAACAGACTCGTCACAATCAGTGTCGGGGGCACAAGAAAGGAGGAGGAAGAAAAGGAAATCTTTTCTTTCGCCGTCCTCGGGCAGAAACAAGGTGAACTTTGGAGACTTGACTTCTGTGTTACTCCAGAGTTTGTCACGGTCATTTTAGGACCCCAGCCATCCCCCCACTCATATTTCATTCCGAATCATACAAGAGGAAAATATTTCCATCTCTTTGCCAAAACTGAAGATATATAAAGTTATATATATTGAGTAACTGTGAGCTAAGTGGCAAGTCTTTTAACCATATAAACCATGCTCCCATTGCCAATGTATTTACAGTAATTACAAGCATCTATTATGTGAGCAAGGATACAATTGTATGCAGAAACAAACAAAAAAGTCTTTGAACTTCACATTTACTGCTGCTGCCGTCATTTTAACTGTCATCTTTTCTTTTGATATTCCCTTTTTTTATCATCTTCCTCAACATAACTTATGATAATTGCTTCTTGACCACAGAGAACAAAGGTCTAATGATGGTGTGTTTATAATTTTTTATTTTAATTTTTTTTTTCTTTTTTTCTTTTTTTTTACCTTTTGGGGTTTTTTTTAAACTGTGCCTATGTTTAGAATGATCCAGTGGCTCATTTCTAAACGCAATTGTCCATGAGAATACAAAGATATAAATTATTTCAGTAATTTTTTTTTTTTTTTTTTTTAATTACTGCTGTTTTTAATTTTTTTGTTGTTGTTGTTTTACTTTTGCTCTTGCATTAATCTGTTGATGCAGGCGATATCGGTTGTAAAATAGGGTGATTGGAGAACTTTTTAACAAATTGCAGCAGTAGTTGTTCAACATTAAGCTAGTAATGTATACATATGAGAAATGCCAATCGTACAGGCTTGGCAGAAGAAAAAAAAAGCAAGTCGGACTTGAATGGATGGCGCTGTGACTCCCGTCTAGCTTTTGTGTGACAAGGTATTGAAAAAAAGTCAAACATGGTGATGGGATAAATGATAGGAGATGTTTTTATATATGTAAACAAATCCTGGTTGTTGCCTTGAGTGCAATTTTTAGTTATGTTTACTTGTTTGATATTATCTTCAGTGTTGGGCTGCATAGCTGTCATCCAATTGATCATTGACCAACATATCAAGCGTTTTTCAAAAGACGTTATCTGGGTCTATGGAGCAAGTGGTGAGTGTATCAGAGCTTCAAACAAGGTTTCATAATAAAACATTGACAGGTAAATTCCTCTTGACACTTCTTTTTTTTGTTTCTTTTCATTTTTCTGCTTTTTTTGGGTTTGTTTTTAACAGGGCCTCCCATGAATCTTAATCACATGATGGAAATCTTTTTTAAAATATCTCCTTTTGTCCCACACTGTCCTAGCAATGCTGCTGCTCTTATGCACTTTTTTAAAAGACATTGGCACCCTCTATTAAGGCAAATATACAATAGCCTCTCATTGGTTATTTTGAATGGGGGCATTTTTGTTTCATAAAAAAGTATATTATCTGTTTAACGGTTAAATCAATTGAGTATAAATGTTGAGTTTCATGGGCTCGCAGTAGACGAGTAATTTTCTTTGGGGAAGTTTTATCCTGTTAAACTGTAAAAGGGTTTGTGTGGCTGTGATATGGTTTAAAATTCCCATATCCTGCTTTCTCCATCGCAAGTAAAATGGCTTGTTGCAGTTCACATCAGCATTGTTTATTTTCAATCTATTTACATTGAGTTTTTTTTTTTTTCCTAAACGATGAAATGTGTATTCAGTTAGTATTATTTCAAGTGACTGTACATTAAAAGTCCCAACAAAAGGTAATCGAACCAAACATTTTTTTTTTCTTTTTTTAAAAAATGTGTTGCATCCCAACTCTATATTCAATCATGACTCTGTTTTGTATTGAAAGGTGTGGGTCTACTATTTCTTTACAGCAGCTTGGTGTGTTTTGTGTGGGCTGTGATCCAGTCTCCTCCACAGGAGGCCTGAGTGATGAGAGCACCACAGCTCACCTCTGCGTGTGGTTGGCTTTTTGGGGGGAAAAACAATGAACCGCTGCTTCTAATTTACCAGCAGAACCTGTTGCTGCTTCTTGTGGACTGAAACATATGCTGTACAAGACGGGAGGGGAGGAGCTGGGGGAGGGCAGGAGGTGGGAAACGATCCGCTCCCAACACCGATACAGGCTTCACACGAAAATACAAACAAACAAACAAAAACCTGACGAGGGACAAATCCACTGACCTTTTCGATTTGGCCCGGTGGTTTTCTCACAGATCAAATCGTTTGGACACAACGATGAGACAACACAACACGGTGCATATTTGAGCTTAACGCAGTTACAGTACAAGACTGTCGGAAAAAGACAAAAAAAATTGTAAAAAGGGCTTTCTGTGTTCATGCTCAACAACACACCGGAGGCATTGCATTCCTGGGTTTTATATAAAAGCTTTGGAAGTTTCTTTTCTTTGTGTATTTTATTTACTTTAAGCTGTAAACAATTGTGTGAAAAATGCCTTCAATGAGTACTCAAGGGTGAGATGTGCATTAGGTATGCAGCAAGAGTGCTGTGACCCATTTTTACATTCAGTCTCTCTGTTTTTACTTTGTTCATGTGCCATTCTGCAAAGGCAAGAATGCCAGTGTATGAAGACGCAGAGGATGATGATGATGATGATGATGGTGGTGGTGGTGGTGGGGACAGAAACTGAACTGGGCTGATGGACCGGAGAGCATTTGTCAGATCCTGGAATGTAGTTTTAACGTGCTGTGGAGGAGATGGAGATCACCGACTGGTGTGACCTGTTGTTGGATCAAAGTGATGACGATGTATTGCATAGTGGTGCATCCAAAATAATCGGCGTATAATTGGTGTTTATTTTTCTATTGTCTGTGATTTTAGGCTATGGAGAGCATCGCAGAATCAAAAGTCATTTTGCACCTTTTGCTTTTTTGTTTTGTTTTGTTTTTCCTTCCTCTGGATCATTCAGCTTGTCTTTTTCTTGCCTGGTTATTTTGTACAGGAAACAAGCATGTTGAACACATATTTGACATGATTTGGCTGGGTCAGAATTGGGCGTTTTTGCATAGAGGACTTTGACTTAGTGGCTCTTTGGTGTATCTGCAAATGCTCCCTTTTTGTATATTGCAAAGGGTATCGAAGCATTGTGTGGCAATGCTTATCCTACTTAATCTACATTGACAAGCAGCCTTAATGGTCTTTTTTTATGTGTTTGTTTGGCTATTCCTTGTGTCTATGGCCACTGACTGTACTTGATGACAAGCAACTGGTCGTTACAATGTAAATTTGGGTCTAGTTTCTTTCTGTCTTATTTTTCCTTTTACTCTGTACAGTAATCTGACGTTACGGTAGACTCAGTATTACAAAATCTGTAATGTGATGAGAGTTTTACAAAAAGACAAAGAGTGCAATGGAAGATAATGCCATTATGCTACCAAGTGGATGTGCATTAGCTTGCGTCTCACTTGTCTTTGGCATTAAAGGGGAATTCCACCAAAACTGACTTGCATTGTTATTCTGCAGTGGCAGATGCTCTTCAACTTCCTCTTTTAATTTTCTTTCTCTATAATTTCTCCTCACAGGTCATATCAGATTTGAGTCATGAGATAGTAAAGTCAGGAGACTTCAACTTTTAATAGTCTGAGATAGCTGAAAACTTTAGACATCCTTTTTTTCTTATCACATCTATATAAAAAGTGAAGTGGTGGAAAGTACAGAAAGATACTTGGTCTTGAAAAGAACACAAGTTTGTTTAGTTTTGATCCCATTTTTCTCATCTCGAGAGCACACAACCACATCAATATCCACTTTTTCTAATGAAACCAATCCAGTTTTGGTGGAATGGCTCTTTAATTTGTGAAGCTGCCTGCTCTGTCCCACTGCGTACCTACCTGAAGTCCTGAATCCCACCCACAAAAAACTCCCACTTACACACCCTTCTATACTATCTATATACATTTACTTGACTGCCTTATGCGCACCAAGCAGAACCTTTATGACCATTTGATTTAATCAACCGAGACAAGATAATCAGTTTTCTTTATTTCTTCCATTAATGTCAGTAAAGGGATCTGGGTCCACGGATTGTTGAAGCAAAGCTTTTGGGTCAGTTGTCTCCTGACTGGACGAGCAGATGCAGACATGACTACCTCTATGTGAGTCTCCATTGCTAACCACAGTGACCAAGATCCAGTCTGAGGTGTTTCTACCTGTGTACAAACTGTACGAAGCCGCAGGCTGGCAGCAGGAACTTGGATTTGGACCAGCAATTCAACAACAATTAGTTTTAATAAGCATCCTGCCGTTGTTTTTATTTGGTTCTATGCCTTTACTAAGTATTATTTGGCAAACGAAAAAAGGAAAAAAAAAAAAACAAAACACTGATTTGTGTGCTTGGTTGTAAATGACAAACTTTATCAATGCCGCCCCATTGTAAGACAGTTATCCTGAAACCAACTAGTTGCAGAGTGCTACTTTGCAAATGAGTGAAAATGACCATGTTTGGTGATGTTCTGTATGTACATACATCTTTTTAACTGTAATAAACTGATAAATATTTACAAATTTATGACGTGTTGTGTGTCTGTGTGTGTGCATTTCAGCTGATGTGAAACAACTCTGAACTTGTTTGTTCTGAATTGGACTTAATTGCAAACAAGGATATTTAGATATTTATTTTTCTAAATGTCATGTTGTTTTTATTTAAAACAAAAGTTGCCATTTGTATTTTAATGGAGATTAAAAAATAATATCTTACTTGACATTGAGTCAAAAAACCTTTAATTGCTGGCAAATGTTGATTGTTTTGCTGTAATTTTTCATTTTGATGAAAGTATGAATGAAAACTTTTTGTCAGAGTTGTACTTCTGTGGTTCAGAGTCACTAAACACACGTGAGGTTGGTGTGCCAGCGCAGCAGCGGTGTGCAGACATCACCACTGACCTGTATCTGAGCTGAATGTGTTCTCAGAAATATTCTCATGAATCATTGTTTTTTCCTGCACAGTGACAAAAAAAAAACAATTCAGAGAAAGGACCTGCAAACAGTACTGAGAACTAGAGACAGATAAACGCATCACTGCTCCTGTCCTGCCTGTCCACATTTTACATCATGATAATCTCACATGTAATTTACAGAACCTTTAAAAAAGAAGCTGTTTCTAACCCATAGTTAAAAATGTGTTCATTTCTCTCCAAGCACCAATCACAGACTGATCACACAGGCCTTGTTCCCATGATTAGTCCCATCACTTACAATACAGAATATAACAGATTGTTAAAAAAAAAAAAAAAAAAAAGTATATTACAATGACTGTTTTCATATTGATCTGTGTGTTTATCCTCAGCAGTGAGCAGAGCTGTGTCTGCTCCAGTGCAGCAGCGCCCCCTGCTGGTGAACCAAAGTCTTCATAACGTTGAAGGCTTGAAGCTGCCTGTGTGTGTCCAATGCAGAGCGCCTTATAACGCTGCCACCTGAAAGTCAGTAATGCCACAGGTAAGTGAACGCGTCCTAACATCTTGAACTGACCCACTGACCTGTGGTCTGCTTTCCTCACCTGCGCCCTTTCGGCCACGACTCCACCTGTAACGGCTAAAGCAGCTGATCAGAGAGAAACAACCTGAGCGTCCTCGACCTCTGAGCTGTCACGTGTCTTTGTAAACAGCGTTTTTAATAGTGTCATAGTGATTTCTTTATCCACGGACCTGTCCCTCTGAAGCTGGGAGGCTCCTGCAGGAGTCGACAGGTGTCACTGTCTCCTTGCGCTTTGTCTGCGCCCTCATGCGTCAACGGGCGCAGCGACGATGTTTACCCCAAACACACACTTATTTCACGAGCCCGGACAGACTGGATCATCACGGT
>OMNW01008391.1:0-11094 GCA_900303245.1 Selene dorsalis
GTGACTTCACTTCTTTATACGCCTCTAATTAAACATGAACAGGACATTAAAAAAAACGGGGGGGAAAAAAAGACAACAACTCAAGCATAATGTATATTCATGTTTATGTTGTATAACTGCATTTGGGAAAGCAGTTTGAGAGAGCTTTTTTGAATGCAGCAGAAGGTCGCAGGCTAATACCCATCAGGGTAAAACATTCTGAAAGAGGTTGGCACTGCACTCAAGGACCAGAAGTAATGCTTTTATTTTGTTATTTATGCTTTTTTTACCGGGTGCATTACTATGCTCCTCTGCAGCATATTGCTGCTAAGCGAATGATGTGAAGATGCAACTCGATAAGTAGGTTATTAAAATGACCAATTGACATTCAAAATTCAGCCTTACTTCAGATTCATCATATTTACAGATGAATATGTGGAATTCAAATGTTTCCCCTGCCTGAAGGAAAATGTGACTTGCTACAGCAACTGTGCGTGACTTCACGTATGACTCTGTGCTGGAGAAATATGATACTGAAGCAAGTGCTTATGGAACCTCAACCAGGAGACGTGTCTTATAATAACACAGTTCAGCTTAATTAAGAGCAGACTGGGCCAGTCACATGGGAGTATGTCACCGCGTTGCCTGTAACATTTGCGGGTGTTTCCTGCCACCCTTTGTCACGTTTACTGACTTTGATTGCAGGCAGTAGCTTATTAGACACATTCCTAAACTTGGCTAATGTTAAACTGGTTAAACACGAAGAGGATGTGCGGTATCAAGGATACAATGGCTCTACATCTGAAGCCTCAGGCAAAATGGAGGCCAACAAAGAACCTTTTTCCACTAAACAAACCCACTCCCTGGTGCCTCCAGAAAGGTACTGGCTCAAGAGATTGCAGATTTGTTCGTCTTTATCCACTTTGGAGATGAATAAACATGAGAGCATCGTTCAGAGGGTTGTGCACTGTGTCGCTGGCCCAATAATGCATTACCAATAATGCATTTCACAGCTCCCTCACCAAGCAACTTTTGACGTACATAGGCCTTCAAACTGAAACTGAATTCTCACTCAGTCAGGATCCTAAGGCAACTGGGCAAAATATAAATATGAGCACGTAAATATGATTATAATAAATAATAAAATGAAGCCAAGGCATCTGGTTCATCTAATCTGAATTATCATCCATTTCTATGATTTCACTCAGTAAAATATTTGAATGTAGGATGATGGTGACCCATTATCCAGCCCATTTACATCACATGAACAAAAGTATTAGTAGGTATAGTGAGAAAACTGTTATTGTAATATTCTCATATTATCAATTCCAATCTCCAAAAATGGCCGACTGTGGGTTACGATCATCTGTCCTGAGAGCAAAATTGGTCACACATGCGGTTCATCATGTCAGAAAGCTCTACCAGCTATTACATTTTTGGCAACTATAATCTTCATCTATGAACGCTGGAGAAGTGTCGAGCATTTTGTGGATCACTAAAATATGGATGATTGTCCAGTGAGTAATTTCTTGCATACCATCTACCAACCCTCCATGGCTGAACTTACCTCAGCCAGCGGTGACACAGGAAGAAAAATTACCACTGAACACTGCCTACACAAAAAATATAATGCATTAAAAAAAAAAAATTGTGAATGATCGTAATCTTCTTCTCATTTTTGTTGATGACATGCCGAATTATCCTTATTACACGTGAACCCTGCTTTTCTTTGAAACCATAGGAAAAGTAAAACATATTCTCTTGAATAGTAGTGACTGCAAGACTGTTTTAGCTGTCAAGAGTAGACATCAATTCAGCCAAAACATTACAGCCAATCTGCTTCTTACCTCGGTCCCTGATGGGGTGGCCCCTGGTGAATCTACTTTGCGTTTTTTGCGCGGTCCAATGGCAGCTAGTGCTGTAAGGTTGGCATCTCGCTGCCTCATCTGCGCCAGCTCCTGTTGCTGCATCTAGTGATCACACAAGAACACAAGGGTAAGAAAATAACCCTCTACTCTATGTGTGGCTATGTAACTCACATGCATCTCAACAACAGAAGTAGTGTATCTGTATATGTTACATGTACAAATGTATAATATATCTGATATGTGTTGGCTTTGGGGATTACAGTGCATTTATCTGCATAAAACAAATATCCAACAAAAATTCATACCGAATTTAACCATCTGTGATACAAAACCGTTTTAATTAAACATTTCTACTTGACAGCACTTCAAACTTTAAAACATCACTTTCTCCTCTCTCTGAATATCTTAACCAAATGAAGAGGCACTATAACAGTTATTTAAAGCCACACAAGTGAACCAAGAAACACAAGATTTGAATTTTAGATCACTTCGGTTTTAATTTAAGGAACATTTGTAACCAAAACAGTCTCATTTAAAAGCCCTGCAGGACATGAGGCCAGATGTGTAAAACTGGGTACATTTGTTACTAAAACTATGTGTAAGCACAAAACCATTCATATATGATCTTTAGTAAGATTTTTTCTGCCTTTAATCGACAGGACAGTTGAGAGAGACAAGAAACAGGGAGGCAGAGAGAGGGTGAATGACATGTAGCAAAGGGCCACCAGGGGAATGGAACCTGGGCCGCTGCAGCGAGGGCTATAGTCTTTGCCCCTGCTCAACCCAGTGAGCCATACAGCAGCCCTTTAGTAAGACTTTTAAAGCTATGTTTGGTACACAAGATTCAGTTTCGTCAGCCCAACTCATTGAGAAACCGGGTGCACATGAAAGAGTCTCATTTCCACAGGTTATCAGACTGTGAAACATGCCTCACTAAATTTAAGTAAATAAGATTAGTAAATATTACTACTGTGTGTACTACTGGGGAAAAGAATGTGTGAGGTGGGCACAAGCTCACTGCACATTCTTTGTTAAAAATACCAATTTAAGCACAGGAAATAGTGTACATATCTTTATGAATCTGGCCCCCAGTCATAGGGAGTGAATGCAAAAGTAGGACCAAAAACCCTCTGTGCCCTTATGTCTGTCTGTATATGACTAGTGTAGGCTCTCCACAGCTGAACAAAATGGAAGCCTGTTGTCAGCCATTAACAAAGCTTCTGTCAATGTGTGTGTGTGTGTGTGTGCATGTGCGTAGTCACAAGGTCCCATTGTGATTTTTGCAGTTCGTGATATATATAGGGGAGGTTGTAGGGAGGCACTGCCCAAGGTAATGTCATGTCTGGCCTCAGGGCTGGGGGGGAACCCAGCGTTGCTTGGAGCTGCCCTTTCTATTGGGTGGATGTGTGAGGGCCTGAGGCCATGGCACACAGGGTGTCAACACTCCCTCCAACATGAAAACACAATACACAGACATACACACACACACACACACACACACACACACACACAGACACACAAACACACATGTGCCTATCAATCTTGGCCACAGCACAGGGAATGCCTACCCACCAGCTTGCCTGCATGCCTGCCCGCTGGGGAAGAGAGGCCTGGGTTGAAGCGAACAGGGACAATCAATGTGCGCTTTCATGTCTTTCATGTTCTTTTATGTTATCTCTCAGCATGTGTTCGCTGTGCGCTGGTGTTTGTGTGCAGCATGTATGCATGGTTTCTGATCAGGGGAAAATTTCCTGTTACTTTCAGATGGTGCACTGTAAAAGGTTGTTTTGGTGTACAAAGTCTGATCTAAAATGTGCATGCACTTGGCTCTGATTTTTTTCTAAAACCCCGCTGGCAAGGCATGCCCTTTAGGGTGTTGCCACTTCACATTTAGCATGGCGGAACTGTTGAAAGATCCAAACACGCTGACAACACAAAGTAAGGAAAATAATAGCAGTCAGTACCAACTGGCTGAATATCTAAATTCCACTCTTCTCTCTTGTTTTTAAATGGATAGTGGTGAAATTAGAGATACCGTCGTTAAACCAAATACTAGCTAATAGCAGTGACATGGATAAGGCCAAGAAGTGAATTCAGGGAGTGCTGAGTTGGGCTCTTAACACTGTGCAAATGCAGTGAGAAACTAGGGATCATGACTGGACGTGGCAAACAGGGTGAGGGTGGAGATGGCAAATGTAGCATTAATGTTATCGATGCTAACCTTATTAGGCCTCGCCACAAACAACACACAAATCTCTCCAGGCCCTGAGAGATCAACAGAGAGGGAGAAAGAGAGAGAAGTCCGCTATCTCACTGATGGCACCAGGATGATCTCTGCCTGGCAGTTGGCACCAGGCATGGGCTCCCAGCGCCCACAGCAACTGCCTGCATTTTCAGATTTATGACTGTATGATAAATGCAGACTTCATTTTACCATCTGCAACCCTCCAGTCTGCGTTTCCTGTCAGTACAGAGGTCCGCCATGACACTGGGAGACTGATTTCTGATTTCAATCTGGTGCCACTATGCCGAGTCTACCGTCCTTCCTTTGATGACTGCCAGCCGATCCCAGCCAGAGTTGAGCCAGGCTCTGATAGATTTGTTTCTGAGTTTTTATTTTTTATTTTACAACTATCATTTAATTCAAACATTCACATAGTGCATTCATTTAGACACACACAGGTGTTCAAATGTTTTTGGGGAGTGGGAGCAGAATGCAGGAATGTGGATACATGTTGGCTTCAAACTCTTTCAGTCCCTAGATTACTGTTAACAAAAACCAATTGTGCCACTCCCTGCTCCCTGATCTGTCACTCTGTAAAATATTTTTAGTTGTACAGCAGGTCTTGTGTTAGGAAAGCCATCAATCTCCTGGTGTGTTTCTATGTGTTGCCTCTGTTTCACTGATGCTGTTTGTTTGGAACTAGTCATGATTGCAATGACTGTTGCAATACTGAATATTGCAGAACAGCTCTTTGACATATTTACATCTCATTGAAACAGACATGGAAATCAAAAGTGTGATCTATGAGTATAAGATTCTCCCTTTACTTTGCGGACTATCCTGTCAGCAACCACCTCCCAAAACTGCAAAGGTCACTATGGCAATTAAAGCCAAACTGGAAGTACAACCAGCTGGCAGGATGCATACATTTGCCAGATCCGATCAATGGTACCACATAAATATCTACTGTTCTAAAGTCACATAAATACCAGTGCTTCCAGTCTGCCTGTATGCCCTTTTGAAGCAGCGAACTGGGATTTGTCAAGCCAAATTATTAGCAAAGGTCAGGAGATGTAGAACATTTTCAAGATACGCACAGAATCAATCTACAGCTTTGTTACAAAAAGGATTTAATCTTGATGCAAAAAGCACAGTGTGATTATGTTATGGCCGGTGTGGTGAAATGGGACGTGTATGGAAATACCAATAAGTACATCTCCGGGGAAACACTTGTCGCAGTTGCACAAAGCTCCACAACAGATGTCGAGTGCCCTGCTAAGTGCATATCAGTTAACACTATGATGAGTTCACCCAGTGTTTTATGACAGTACAAAAAATGCCATTTTCATTACCTGGAACCCACTACAAAAAATACAGCATCTTACTGATATTTCCATATGCTCGGAAAATCCATCCAGATGCTAAATAACATGTATTCATCAGACTACTGGTGCAATGGACTTGAAAGAGTTCTACAAATTCACATTTGAATAAAACTAAAACCTCTAGTTCAAAGATAATGTAAAACGTCAATATTTATCAGAAAATTTTAAAACACACCATTTGAATCAGTATAGCTGCTACTAACAAAATAAAAGGTGGATCTGAATAAAATTTAAGTTAAATAATGCTGCATTACTAATGTCTGTTTTTGGACCCTCCTCCCTCGTTTCAATGCAGATTATGTTCAACAAATACAAATACAATGTAAATCCATTTCTCGGGAGGAGAAATAATAACAGCCCATCTCAAATTAGACTTTTTTCATAGAAGAACAAATAGGTGGTCCAGGCATGCATTGTCTTTGTGCACAGTATTGCAAACAAATTGTGGAAGTGAAAATTATTAGATCCATTTGGCTGTCTCACTATTGCTTTCTGTCGTCACCTGTTTCCCACATCTTGAATTATTCAGAAGTATAACTTCAAGCTCTGTACCCTTGATAGATCGGTGAAAGTGTCTGTCAAGGCCTAAATAAGAAATAGCAGTCCTTGTTCTCAACACAGAATAAAGAGCGTATGTTCCTTCATGATGCAAAAATGTCCAAAATACAGCAAGAACCTCAGAGCGATCTTATGCTTGGAGTGAAGAGGAGGATGAGCTGCAGGAGCCATGATGGCCGACCTGCCATTCTCCATCTCTGCTGTTTTTAACAAAAGCTTTTCTCTCACTCTCTCCCTCCCTCCCTCCTGCTGGCCTGAGGGGCTGCTCCTGGCCCCCCAGACGCTTACAGACAGATGTCCTTGGTAGAGCAGAACACGCTCTGCTTGACGTCACAAGCAGCTAGAGGGCTGTGAAGGAAGCTAAAGGGCTCTCTGCCCTGCAAAGACCACAGCATAAAAGCCAGACCATGGGTTTTTGAGTTGGCCTGTCTCCTACCCTCCCCCTAGCCAGCCTTGGTCCAATAAGACACAGCAGGGAGCTTCTCAGTATGTAGACATGACATATGTTACTTTGGTGAAGGCGTTCATTTGTCCATACATTTTAAATAAGGGTTGGTGGCTCCAGTGGAAATCAAATCCCTCGCCATGGCTCTAACCTTTGTACTGCTAGTCTACAGGCTGAGCTGTATACTTATGCATATGTAAGGACAGAAGGTCAAACTCTGAGGGGAACCTTCTCAGGAGACTGCTGCACCAGTTCAAGTCCAGCAAGGACATTTGTTTCATGTTGTTTCTCCACATTTACCGACACCTGATATGTTTCTGTCATCTATCAGAGGGAAAATTCAACCAAAAACATTGACATGGATTTTACGCCACGGAACCTTTTACTATCAAAAACATAACGTAGGAGGTAATATTGCCACCGTGTTGTCACTTTGACACATTTGTTGGCTTGTTGGCTGCATGCAGGCAGACTATTAGCTTACACATTGGCAAATACGTAGCTACAGCCATGAGGGCTACTGCAATTAATCACCATAACGCTCAATGTAGATTATGAAAACACACTGAAAACACGCCAATATTTGAAATTAACTTATTGTTTCCCATACACTGAATATTAGCTTTTAGCCATATTAGCCACAGTGCAAAGTTTCAGCTTATTAATAGTAACATGCTAACATCAATTATGTAACCATGTTAACATGCTAACATTGATTAAGAAACAAACCAAAATAGTGTGAATGATAAACACTATGCCTGCATATCGTCAGGTGATTTATTTTGTCAATTTATAAGCATTTTAGTCTCATAGAGGTTATAGTATGGCTGTAGACTCAATATCAATACTTCATTCACTATGCTGTAACTTAGAACTGTACATAAAATACAAACATGAATAGAAATATACTACTGATTGAATTTCTTAGTTTGGATGTAAGTTAAAAATCAAATCTAAGTGTCCACAGGTTTCATGAACAACAGAATTTTCTCTTACTCATTTCAAACACTATTCTCAGTCACCGATATCTATAACAGTTCATGTTCCTTTGTGTCTGTTCCTACTACGTAACTTATGAGTGTGTGTTGACATTTTATGTGTTTTATGCATGTCTGTTACCCATGGATCTCATTCACCTGACACCCACATGGCCAACATTACGAGAGCATCTGTGAGCTGCATCTTGAGGCCTTTCTTCATGTGAAGTGCCTGGCAGTTAGTTTGCTGCAGGGAAAAGAGCCATTTGCACTAACCAATCAGGTCTCACATCTCCATCTGCACTCAGATGCTACAAAGAGATGAGTTCAGCCTCGACCTGCTAATGGAGGCAAGCCTTTGTGCTAAGACTGGATAGAGACATGTATGACCTCATCCGCCGAACACAGTAATTACATGTGGCAGTGTTCCTCAAGCTAAAATATTGAATACTGAATATTGAATACAAATATACAGTGGACACACACACACTCACACACACACACACAGCATACGTATGTATATACACATATATGTGTATATATTAACTTAGTTGATGTATGGTATACAGAGTCATGTGAAATAATCTTTACATATCTACCAGTAGTTTCAAGGCACATTTATACCTGTATATATCTGCATTGGTCAATATTTCTGTTTCTGTACCAATACCAACCATCTTGAAAAACACATCACAAATCAGTCGATATTTAAAAAGTCTTTAACAGAGAGACAAAACAAAATGCTCATAAATTCTGTTTTATCAACTTTTTCAACCCATATATCTCCAAAAAATATTTCACTAAGTCGGTTTGTGATTGTATTATTTTACCTACGGAGATTAATTCAAAATACATGCATGAGCTAATAGTCTTGGCTCAGAGTGCTCCATTTCCTCTGAAGCTGTGTATGTCAGAAGTGTTTCCAGGGCCAAGGACCAATTATTCAGAGCCCTCAGCCGTCCCTGGAGCGAAGGTCATTATGTGAGTGTCACTATCATGACCCTATGGTTCCTCTTCATCTGCAACTTATTTGCAAGAATTAAACCGTGCAGAGACAGCCTGTGTGCAACGTGTGGATAAATTGAATGTGTCTAAAAGACTCCATGGCTCTCCTTCAGAGTCAGTATTATTTTTTATAAATAATAACATTTGTGCTACACATTTTGGCAGAGAAGAGTGTTTAATGAAGGAGCCAGAAATCAGTGTTAAGCAGATTCTGACAGTGTCACACTGGAGCGACGGGGGGAGAGTGGTGATCATTAAAAATACTGCTTATCTAAGGGAAAATTTCCTACTTTAAATGTTCTCTCGCTTTGTCTCATTCTATGCTGCCGTGCTTCGTCTAGCAGTCTTCTCTCTCCCTGTTTCTCTCTCTCTTTTTTTTAACATTTAGATTCGCCGCTCGTCACCTTCTATTGATCACGCCTAATTTGCATCCAGGAAAAGATGAGAACTCAGATATTCACACTCCGAGAGAGGACGATCTCAATGATTTATTCATTTCCAAATCAAAAAAAAGGAGTGAAAGGAAGGTAGATGAGAAGGGGAATCTTCATAGGCAGCAGGCGACTAGCAGGCTCTGAGGCTGGGCTCCTCTTCCCCACACCGCCCCCAGGCACATGGTGTGCAAGTCCTCCTAATTAACAAGGTGAATCATGCTGCCGCTCTCTAATTAGCCAACATGACAATCTAATGGAAACATGCAGGCCGAGCTGGCACACTTAGCATCACCTCACAAAGACCCCACTACTGTCCCTCCCATATGAATTCCACAAAAATGACACCTCAGATTTTGAATGAAAAGATGGGGATGGTCGGTGCAGGGAAGTGTGTTTTTGGGAGAGGTCAGAAGGGATAAGTTGGCTGGTGAGGGTGAGATTCCTTTTTTCTTCTTCTTCTTCTCTGTTATCCTCTGTGTGCATGGTGTTTGTTGCCTAATTGAAACATGTCCTGCCTCCTGCCTCCCGCTCACTTATATCCCAGGCACAGGAGGCTGGCACCTCGCCACCAGCGTAGCTCAGCATGCCCAATTCCCCTGTCGCTCGAGTCCCAAGGAGTGCTCCAGCGCACAAAGAGAAAAGTGAACCTACAGGCTTGTACAGCAAGGAGAACGAGTCGCTATCTCCCTCTGAGGCAAAAAAATCTCCTTTTTTTGTTGTTTTCCTTCTCATTACAGCACTTTGTAATATTCGAAAACACACAGGAACACCAAAGGTACTTTTAAAGCCCGCTTCTATTTTTTTTTTCTTGTAATATGTCTTGAGGTGAAGAAAAAAACTGAAGTTGAGACTACCGACAACAAAGCAACAAATAAAAAATAGGGTTACAGTGTACTGTTTTAGTAGCCCGCACATCTTGTGGACCTACAAAAAGACCCTTCTTTTTTTTTTAAGTATATTTTTGGGCTTTTTGCCTTTATATGATAGGATAGTTTGAAGAGACAGGAAATGGTGAGGCAGAGAGAGGGGGAACGACATGTAGCGAAGGGCCATTGGTTTCGGGATTTGAACCGGGGCTGGATGCAGTGAGGACTGTAGCCTCTGCATCTGGGGCGCCTGCTCAACCCACTGAGCAATACGGCACCCCAAAACAAACCCTTCTTAAGCGATAATTAATTGATTCACATCAATGTCATGTCAAAACATTGAATTCCAACTGAAGTTATATCAAATTAAAGGACACCTGCTAAAATAATTCATAACTTAATTTATATTTTTTGACAAAAAAAGAAAAAACAAATCTCTGCTTGTTGACCATGAAAGCTTGCTGCTCTACATCTATTAGGTATTGTGTATCTGTGAGGCCAGAAGACAAGAATATAACAACTATGAAGTGGGACACACAAAACAGCAGGAATTCTCTTTGAAAGTCAGCACAGAAAGGGAGAGAACATGGAGGAGGGTAGCAGGCTTTTGCCCTGGGGCCAACCTTATGGGGAAGAGCGCCTCTTTGAGCAGAGCAGTTTGTGGAGGGCCAGAGGATGAGAGTGTATGAACTTGCAGATATAACTGGCCTAATAAAAACTAAGGGTCTGCTACATTGTCCTCTGACATACAAGAGCCTCTCCTCTCTGGAGAAGTGTGAGGCTCTGGCTGACGGGGCTTACAGTGTGGGCGGATTCCAGTCTTTCCGTGACCTGGTCACTTGTGGAGGATGCCAGGCCAATCAAGAAACATGTATGTGTGCATTAAGGCCTGGCGCACACTGGCTGAGCAAAGGGTTGTGATTTAAATAACACGGACATGAATGAGAACAAGTGTGTATTATGTGAGCTGTGAGGCTTAACATGCTTAATTTGACCAGGCTTGTGCATATGTCACATCATGAATATTTGTCTAATTTGTTTCATAGGATTTAACATATACGTTTGTACAGTAGGGAAGGACATATAACTGTGGGCTTTTAATTGGGAGCCACATAAGGTTCAAAGTTGAGCTTGTGCAGAATTAATTCGGTAGAGGTTCAAGACATTTCAAGCAATGCTGCTGCATCAAAATGGGAAAAAAATCTCTCAATGCCTGAAGAAGAAAAATATTTGAGGAAAATTATTCTAACAAAAACCTCTGAGAATCCCATTGGACAGCTCTCGGTTTCACACAAGTCTTCTGGAATCACTGTGAGCAAGAAGGGGAAAGTAGCTGTGAGGGAATAGTAATGT